>VOPJ01003078.1:0-10926 GCA_014673585.1 Semibalanus balanoides
CCCCCTGCAGTTCGTGTTCGGCGCGAACCCCCTGCAGTGCGCGGGTTAAGGATAAGAACTAAACATTGCAGACCTGATGCGGAAATCAATTTGAGGAAATGTACGAAAGTTGCATGGGCCTGCTCCCGACGGTTCTGGAGATATCCACGAAAAACCTGAGGTGTGGCCCACCCCTCCCACTAAATAGGGCACGTGTCTAAAAGCCGCGTTGCATCAGCAGGCACCATCAGCAGGCACCACCGGGAAGCGCACGTTTAGCGAGTAACAGCGAATCTCAGCCTCGTCACTCGTTGACGGTAGCCGCTCGGGTTCGACAGGATATCTGACAGGGTGTCGGTGGAGAACAGTCCACACATACACACAGGTCGCATGACCGACAGTCGAGGGCCAACAGTTCCCGTTGCTGCAGGCCGGTAGCGAGACCGCTGGAGGTCGAACAAACAAACAGCTCAGCCGAACCTGGGCGGCGGCGGAGCTTCACCGGCCGGCTAGTATAACAAGCTCGGCGGGTTCGCTGAAGATGTGGTCAGCGCTGCTACCGCCGTAGCTGTCATAGAGAACTGGGTGTGTTCGTGTTGTGATGGGATGGGAGGGGAGGAGGGCTGCCAAGGATGACGGTGCCCGCTGAGGCCACCCGCCGAGGCCAGTTACGACGAATGTGTAGGGCCCACTGCCAGGCGGCGCCAGTGCCAGCGTTGACCAGCTTCGGGGAAGGCCGCCCGGCCTGCCACCTGGCGAGCAAATGCGGAACTATGAGCCAGACGGCAACATAAATACATGGGACGGACAGGGATCTGCAGGCTTAACTGATGAGCTATGACCTTCAAGCATCCCACAAATTGCGCATCGTTCAGTTTATAACCAAGTGTTTTGGAACGGGTAGCCAAGACGTCAGCTGATGCGTTATTTGCTCCTCCGCTGCCGACTGAGTCTGCAGGCCTACATACCTACGTGCCTGTACCGTGCCGCTGTAGGGATACACTGAGAGTTACAGATACACATTAAAGTATCGTATGAACAGAGGTAGCACAATCAACCATATGTGATTAAGACATTGCGTCTGTGGTGCGGCGCGCATGTCACAATGGTGTACGCGGAGCATATCGATTTACCGGCTACTGGTCTCTGCACTGTCCAGATAAGGTAATCGGCGAACTAGAACAGCTGTGTAGATACGTGGCGAGGCAGAAACGAAGGCGGACGCCACCCTTTTGCGTAAGCTAAGTTGTCATGCAAGCTCAATTAACGTAGGTACGGCGTTGCTTAACCCCATTAGCGTCGGGGAGGGGGGTGGCTCGCCCCCTGAGGTTTTTCGCTTACATTTCATTACATATTCAACCTAGAATCTTTAAACTCGGTGACCTTTCCCAACAATGCATTGCGCATCGAATGGTGTTTTTTTCTTCTTCTCAAAACGTTGCATTAGGAGGCGGTCCAGGACTGTTTTTAGGGGAGGGGTATGTTCGGCCGTTTTGACCCAAAACCTTTGCATGGTTAATCACTCGTGGAGAGTTGTTTGTTAAGGCAAAATACTAAATAAAACAGGCTTCGGTAGATAATTGAATGGTCTTTCAGATGGCTGTCTCGAAATTTCGAAATTTTGATAAAAAAGTTTCAAAATGATATAAGTTTCTTACTTTTATGTGGTTTCAAAAAGCCGGAATGTATGTAGGAGAAGATATGCCAATAAATTTTTGTTATAAATTTCGGGTCGATATCTAAATAGCCGTTTTCACGAAGGATGTATTTTTATTCGGTAGTTCCCGGTAGTACCCGGTAATATTTTGTACGTTTTGAGTAATTCAGTCTAGGAACACGGCTTTTCCCAGACATTTTTGGTATCAATTGAAACTTTATGAATTAATGTACAATTATCTGCTCTTACAATGCGAAATTTCCAGTTAGTTTCCTTTGTTTAATCAAATTCACGAACAAATATTACCGGGTACTACCGAGTACTACCTGGTAGTACCCGGTAATATTTGTTCCTGAATTTGATTATCAAAAGAAGACTAACGGGATATTTCGCATTGTAAGAGCAGATAATTGTACCTATATGAATTCATAAAGTTTCAATTGATACCAAAAATATATGGTAAAAGCCGTGCTTCTAGACTCAATTACCCAAAATGCATGACATATTACCGGGTACTACCGGGTACTACCGGGTACTACCGGGTTACTACGGGTACTACCGTACTTACCGGGTACTACTGGTTACTACGGGGTCATCTACCTGGGTACAACCGGATAAAAATAAATCCTTCGTGAAAACGGCTAATATGACCTGAAGTCAGATCAAATCCTATACCCTTCTATTAGCCGTTTTCACGAAGGATTTATTTTTACCCGGTAGTACCAGGTAGTACCCGGTAGTACCCGGTAATATATGTTTATGAGTTTGATTATACAAAGAAAACTAACGGCAAATTTCGCATTGTAAGAGCAGATAATTGTACATAAATTCATAGTTTCAATCGATACCAAAAATATCTGGGAAAAGCCGTGTTCCTAGACTCAATTTCCAAAAACGCACGAAATATGACCGGTTACTACCGGGTAAAAATAAATCCTTTGTGAAAACGGCTACTATAAATATATAGTGAAAAATGCAAAAAACACACATTTTATCAATCCAATTATTTCAGTATCATGTCATCTAAGGCCCTTTTCGATGACCAGTATGCAATTTTTAGTCAGTGACGATTTTAAAGGTCATGCAAGGCCAGGAACATTTTTTTTTGTCAATAACTCGTGACAGGATGACAGTATACAAACTCGCAACTGGTGCACAGACGTTTGTCTCGTCAAGCCATTTCATATGCAGCTTGACCGACTTATTTTTTCTTGAACTTGACCTTGAGCTTAACCCTTGTATTGTCAGGGGGCCGAATCGCCCCCTCTATTTTTTATCGTACAGTTCATTAAACGTTCAACGGCTGAGATCTATCAAGTGTGAACTTGTATGCAAACAATTGGGCGCTCGGGGGGCCCTACATGGGTTAGGATTAGGTAGACTTTAAACTCAGTTTCTTGACCATGCAACGCCATAAGGCAATGCAATGGGGTTAAAATGTTGAAAATCACTTGGGTGGCTTGCGGGGCACTCGCTCAAGAGATATATCTAAGCTCCACCCCTGCTAGAATCTTAAACTTGTGATTTTTCCTAGCATTTCATTGCGCATCGAATGGTGTGCTTTTTCAAAACAATGTATTATGAGGGGGCCCAGGACATATTAATAATTTCAAGTATGCACTAGCTTCGTCTCAGCCTTCGAATGCCGCCTACCGCCTTACGCGTCTCGCTGTGGTCATTGGTTTGCAAGATACGAGGGGGTGGGGTTGGGGGTGAAATCTACCCCCAGCACCGTGCGTTCGGCTGGAGACCCCAGCGCCGCGCGGGTGTATAAAGAAATCCACGTAAAAGCGCCGGTGTCAGAGCGGTTCGAAACCACGACCGAGCCACTAATAGGCCGGGGGTCGACAGCTCCACCCACTGAGCCGTTCGGGCTGCTGATGTAATCGCCGCTGTTTATTCAGTCTCCAATGTTGGATCTTTGCCAGCTCAGGATAGGTGACCCATTAACCCTCGAAACAGACGGCCCTGACCAGTTGACCACCATCCGGGTCGCGGCGCATTCCACTCCGACACCACCTCGCACTCCCTGCCTCTCCCTCCCCAGGTCACGCGAGTGTCAGCCAGCCACAATCGGTACCAGCCTACGGTGGAGAAACCCCCTGCTTTGTGCCTATCGCGACCGCGGCGTCACGTGGTGGCAAGGGAAGGTCATTTGGAGACCGACTGTGCATCATGTCACCAGACCTCAAGTGGAAGCCATTACCAAGCATCAATTTTTTCTTATCACAGCTCCCATATATTGTGAAATAACTACCGATCCATATATGCGACATATTGGATGTGCAAGGAGGGATGCGAGCGAGTTTAATACAAAGGAAGAAGAACAATAAACTCGTTCCCTCTCCCTGATCCAAGACGTAGCTTTCAGGAACATAAAGAACAGTATTATCACGTATAAGCCAGCGCCTGGCAGCCAGAGACGCGAGGCCGTGATCTAGGATTTTTTTTTAGTCAGGAGGGGGACACGTTGCGGAAATATCGAATTTGCTCCTCAGCCATATGCTCTGACCGTGTGCTGTTGTAGTGTGTGGGGGGGGGGGGGCAGAGGGGTAGGGTCGTGTGTCAGAGAATCCCATGTGCTATCTAGTGTGGGGAATTCTTTTTTTTCGGCGTCTCATGGGGGAGGGGGGCAATGGCCCCCGTGCCCAACCCCCTTGACGAGTCCTGGCAGCAAGAGCAGCACCGTGTCTCGACAAGCACAGGGTCTGTTCATGGCGGACTGCCACTCGCTCACAGGGTCACCCCCAGCTTAGCCGCCGAATCACGACAGCTGACCAGTTCTGCTGTGTGAGTGTCTGGGTGCCCCCGCCGGTGGTTTACCTCACAGGTCACCCCCTCAGCTAGCCGCCGATCACAAGACAGCTGACCAGGCTGGCTGTGTGTCTGTGGGTGCCCCCGCCGTGGTTTAAGCCTCATCAGGTCACCCCCTCAGCTAGCCGCCCATTCACTAAGACGAGTGTCTGGACCGCTTGCTTGTGAGTGTTGTGTGGCCCCGCGTGTTTACGCGCGCTGCCGATGGCTCGGCCCCTCGAGCCAGCCGTACGATCTCACGACAGCTGACCAGCTGCTGTGGTGAGTGTCTTGGTGCCCGCCGCCGTGGTTTAGCCTCCAGGTCCCCTCAGCCTAAGTGCCGCCGTATCACCGTATCGAACGCCTGACCATGCTTGCTGTGTTGAGTGTCCTGTGGTGCCCCTGCCGCGGTCTTCGCCTTCACAGGTCCCCCCTCAGCCTAGCCTGGGCGCCGATCACTGAGCGAGTGCCAGCTGCTGTCTGAGTGTCTGTGGGATGGGCGTCCGGGGTGGGTTACCTCACAGGCTCACCCGCGGCTAGTATGCCGGCCGATCACCGACAGCTGAACAGTTCCTGCGGGTGGTTGATGTCTTGTGGTGCCCCCCGGGCGGTGGTTTAGGCTACTCAGGATGCTCTACGCCGCTCCTCCGAGGCTAAGCGCGTGCCCATAGACAGCTGACCAGCTGCTCTGTGTTGAAGTGTCTGGTGGTGCCTCCTGCGGTGGGTGTTACCTCACAGGTCACCAACACACAGGGTCCGCTCGATTCACGAGCATAGACTCAGCTGCTGTTAGATCTGATGGATAGACAGCCGGTGGTTTACCTCACATACCCCCCTCAAGCTAGCCGCCGATCACGACAGCTTTGACCAGCTGCTGTTGAGTGTTGTGGTTGCCCCCGCCCGGTGTTTACCTCTCAGGTCCCATCATGCTCAGCTCGCCGATCACGACAGCTGACCAGCTGCTGTGTGAGTGTCCTGTGGTGCACCCTCCGCCGGTGGTTTTAATCCCTCACAGGTCACCCCTCTGTCTAGCCGCCGATCACGACAGCTGACCAGCTGCTGTGTGAGTTGTCTGCCTGGTGCCCCGCAGGTGGTTCTGTTACTCACAGGGTACCCCTCAGCTTTTAGCCGCCATCATCGACAGCTGACCAGCTGCTGTGTGAGGTGTCTGTGGTGCCCCGCCGGTGGTTTGGGATACCTCACAGGTCACCCCTCTCAGCCAGCCGCCGATCAGGACAGCTGACCAGTCTGCCTGTGTGATGTACTGTGTCCCCCGCGGTGTCTTTTACCTCACAGGTCCCCCCTCAAGCTAGCCGCCGATCACACCAGCTGACCAGCTTGCTGTGATGGAGTGTCTGTGGTGCCCCCGCCGGTGTGTTACCTCGCAGTCCCCCTCAGCTAGCCGCCGATACGCCCCAGCTGACCTGCTGCTGTGTTGGGTGTCTGTGGTGCCCCGCCGGTGGTTTACCTCACAGTCGCGCCTCAGCTAGGCGCCGATCACGCAGCTTACCAGCCTGCTGTTTGAGTGTCTGTGGTGCCCCCGGTGGTTTACCTCACAGGTACCCCCTCACTAGCCGCCGATCACCGACCGCTGACCAGCTGTGTGTGGATGTCTGTGGTTGCCCCCGCCGGTGTTTACCTCACAGGGTCACCCCACACCTCAGACTAGCCGCGATCACGACAGCTGACCAGCTGCTGTGTGAGTGTCTGTGGTGCCCCGCCGGTGGTTTACCTCACAGGTCACCCCCTCAGCTAGCCGCCCATCACGACAGCTGACCAGCTGCTGTGTGAGTGTCTGTGGTGGCCCCCCCGCCGGTGGTTGTAGCCCTTCACAGGTCCCCCTCAGCTGTGTCCGCCGGATCACGACAGTGACCAGCCTGCTGTTGTGAGTGTCTGTGTGCCTGTCCCGCGGCTGGTGTTATCCGTCACGTAGGTCCGACCCCCTCAGCTAGCGCCCGATCACCGACAGCGAGGGCTTGCGTGGTGATGCTTGTCTGATGCGTGCCCGGCCGGGTAGGGTGACCAAGTGAACAGCTGCTCTGTGGTGCCCCCGCCGGCCCTGTGTTATCCCCCGACTGTCACCACCGCGGTCAATACGACTTCTCAGTGCGGCTCCTCCAGTGGCCGTCTCTGCCTGTTTTGTTTGAGCCGCGTGAATTTTCTGCTGAACGGCGCGGGCGGCCGCCGCGCCTGGCTAGCGCCTGCCGCGTGACGTCACCATGCTTTTATCGATCGCACTTATCCAGGCCGCTTGATGGTGGCGGGTGTTCAGATAAACAACTCAGCCAGGTGTTCCAGGTGGAGGGTGTATACGTGTCTCGTAATGTGACATACTTCGTCACCTCTCACGGTTCGTCCATACTGCGTTTTCAGAGTATCCGTGTTTGGTTAACTTACACTCCTAGGACCTCGGAGCCTGATCCGGTTCGGTATCTACTCCTCTGCTACCTTGGCCTACTCGCTACGTAGGGTGGATTTAGCCGAGGTCCCATTCTTTCTGTCCTGTAATGAACGGGTTATTTTCCTCTTGCAGCATCGCGTGACGATGTTACACCGATAGAGTCTCCAGCACGCCCTATGACGTAACCAGTAGATTTTTTCCTCAGGGTTCTGTGTGCTATTGTCGAGATTCAGGTGGAATATCGCCTGTTGTGCATCGCTGGCAGTGGTCAACATCACAACTTTCGCCTCTCAGTCCGATCGTGCTTACTCTCCTGGACGCTGGGGTGGGAGGGTACGGCGTCGGTCGGCTACGGTGCAATCGCTCAGTCTCCGTTATCATCTGCCCTACTGTTAAATCTCACTCAATGCCTGAATGGCGGAGGGCATGACCGGACTCGCGCTGCACCACGTCCTCTCCCCACACAGCCTTGCTATACCGTCTGCCGCAGAGTACTCGGCCTAGCCGCCCTGGCGACCGCCGCTCGCAGTAATATAGATAGACCAAGAGACTGAGCGGACGCTGTCCAGCGGGTCCCAGTTATATGGGTCTTACCTAGGCCGTCCTCCGGTCTAGCCCGCTCGGCATGTAACGCTCTCTGTGGGCGCCTGTTGTGGGTCCCCCAGCTGGGGGGGTGCTTTAGCGGCTCGACGTCGTACTGTCCAAGGTGTTCTCACTTTGCCGTTGTCCCCTCCCACTGAACTCTGTTGATATATTAGTTGCAGAGGGGGGCGAGCGTGCCTTACGTGCTGGTTTGCAACGGCCGCCATGTTGTGTGCATTACATTACCCCCGCGCCGGGTCGACGCTGGTGGGGGCGTTCAGTGCCTCAGTAGAACTTTATGAAATTTTGGTCGCCGGGTGTGGTGGGGCTATATGTTTAATTTTGCTTGCATTTTCTTAATCTCGGCATTCTTTACCATGCCAACGCCGATAGAGCTATGTTAATTAAAATCATTTGTTGGGGGGCTTGGTCTTCTCCCCAGAGGATATATCAAAGGTTCTACCCTGGGTGCGTGCGATGAGACTTGAAATGGAGGGGTCGGACGCATTTGTATTAATCTTGTCATTTAAAGTTTCATGCTTGTCAATATTAATACATTTTGAATTGGTTTTGGCCGGATTTGATTGCGCTTTACAGCTGTACAGTTGTATCGATAGTTGTTTAGATAATTTTTACACATGCAAGTCTGGGCCGATCATTTATCTACACATTGTGTCCGTCCCATATCCGTGCGACTCGTGGTTGCCGAGATATGGTCCGGGATCGCAACCCCAACATCCCCATTCAGATCCTAACACCGCACGCGCTACCTCTACTGAACTGAATATAACCCTAAGCCGGAACCGCGCTGCCCGGTTCGGGATACAGGGGGTGCCACCCTCTGGGCCTCTGCCCCCGTCCAGAGACGTCCTCGCAGTAACACCTGGTTCACGGATTCCCCCTACTAAGGCCTCTCTCCTCCGTCCTAATCCCATCTCCAGGCCCTGGATCGTGGGAGACGCTCTCTGTTACAGATGACGACCAATTGTCAGCGTATCTAGCACGGTGGAATTACCACGTTTTTGGTCTATATACTTCCGCTAGTTGCGTCCGGGAAGCGCCGCAGATATTTTTGTGTCATAGCTGCTGATACTTATCTTCGTAGTCTAGTTGACCTGGCAAATGTAACTTCATAGATGGTAATATGGGTTTCAAAGATGAGCAAATGCATTATTCCCCACGTTTAAAGGGCTGGCAGCTCGTCACCAAGATTTGAATAGGATGAAAATTAGTATTGATCTGAGAAGTCACCACAAAAACATAATAGTTAAGCCACGATTTGAAACCTCGCAGTTTCACGTGCCCGTTTGATATTCCGTTCCAGGACTATATAATACTAGAAGTTTGTGTTGCGGTTGAAACGTTGTATGGAGGCTGGAGGCCTAGCAAAGGCCAAGAAAATAAAAGTCAGCGTGTGGCACTGCATGAGACTATCTACTGTGATGTGGATATACTATGCAAACCTGGCTCGGAGCAGGATGGAATGACTCATGTTGATAGTGAGAACTGTGATTTCAATGCTTGATGACGTCACCAGTGACGTCACCACGATGAAACACAGCGAGTCTGCTAACAAATCTGCTAACAAATCTGACGTATTGTTTCTCTTCTCCATCCTCTCTATGAACGATCCAATGCCGTCGTTTCCGTTGGTTTGCTTATCTTATGAGCTTAATTAAGCACAGATGAAGGGGGTTCGAATATTTTCGCAGCTCTCCTAAGACACGAAATGAATACGAGGCACATTTTGATTTAAAATATTTGTCAGTCATCAAGTGCGAGACGTCACATTATATTTTGGGACATGTTTGGTACTGCTGATCCGCGTTTTATGAAAAATTGTTTATCGGCAGAGTTCCTACCATTATTTGTGTTTTTGTTCGGAAATTAAGGATGGGCATTCTATAGAATGGTCATGCTTAGATATGGATACATGTACCAATTTTCAAGTGCCATGAATTAATCTTAAATGCTGAACAGTGAAAAGCACCGCTATTGCATCGTAACATTTGAAAGATATCAGCGGTGGCTTTTTGTGGTCACGGGCGTCGGGCTGTAAATGGCTCACGGATATAGGTATTTCCTGTGAGTGGCATCAGGAAAACAGTGTCGAGTAAATTGTCTGAAATACGATTATTGTCCCACTTGATCAATGCATTCCATCATCATGATATATTATCTCCTTTATACAAACACGTAAGTTGATTTTCTTAACTAGAGAAATGTCGCCATGAAGTGTTACATGGCTGGGGCCACTTATTATCTTTTCCATGCAATGTTATAGTGCTGATAACTTTATAAATACTTAAGGAGATAGAGCCGCTCGTAATCACACCACCCTTTATCCTGAGTCTCTTCTCTGTCAGACCGCTCGATTACAGTCGCTGAGCTGCTGCAGAACTGCTAGGTAGATTGTGCCGCACAAGTTCGAGGTACTACGGTACAGTATCTTACAGGCACCATGTATGGGCGGACGGCGGCGTTCACGTTGGCGCCAGGTGGCTGCTGTCGGCGGAACTAAATGTGTTTTTTCGTTTTAAATTTCAAATGCTTAATATTTCAGACAAGACGCCGTAAAAAATACCGTTTATACAGTATATATAGTCACTATAGAAGAACTATAGTCACTATAGTCACTATATTATATAAGTATAGAAGTATAGTATTCAAGGAAGCAAAATTAAAGTAAATAACAATGTATTGTATGAATACCAACTTAGATAATGTGATATTGAATAGCATATTGATTATTGAGTAATGTTATATTGAATATTGAATATATTTAATTATTTTACCGCAAACTACGAAGGAAGTATGCGCCGCACAACCACAGTCGTTGCACTCTCCCAATAAACATGATTCCTGGCACCGAAGATGATTCATATATCTAGCATTATAACCATCATTATATGACCATTAGATATCTGATGTATTATTTATTTGATCTCCTATTCCCCGCGTCACCATGTGGGTTAGCCTGCTCTCGGTCTTGCAGCCTGTTTTGTGGGTTTTTTGGTTTTCGGCGACACGAGTGATACACGCGCTCAATTTTAATATCTCTTCAGGGATTAACGACTCAAAGTTTTAAAAGAACCAAGCCTAACGGTTTGAATAGGGAGAAGCAAAAACAAAACACTTGAGCGCCGGAGAATATGCCCCCGCACGAACATTAGGGTCTTAGTGGGCCATCCGTTTAGAGGTTGTGGTCTGTCCTGATCCCGCCGCGAGAATCAAGCTGGGCGGTTGTCTAAGTGCAAGTTCTGCTAGTGCGTCAGTAAAGTTGGATTCCACGGAAACAAAACCCGCTCCGCTCGTTTCGCTTTGGCACAGGAGAAAGGAGAACTTGAGGCGCTCCGCCGAGTCGGGGTTGACGTTATAAGCGGGGTTGATGTGATGACGTCATAAACACTGTCATATTATTTCGGACAGGCTCGCACTTGAACCGTAAACGGTGACCACGTCAGTGACGCCACCACCACCCCACCAGATTCACTGAAATATCACCAATTCAAAT
>VOPJ01003079.1:0-34547 GCA_014673585.1 Semibalanus balanoides
GGCTATTTTTGACATTATGAAAAGAAGTTATATTTGAAAATATAATCAAATTGTGTTTGAAAAAATCCAAGGTGAACTATTTTCTTTAAGCGATGGCATTTAATTCGACGAAAATATTCGCAATGGTAGCGTCCTCAGCCGTTTACGTTTGCCTTTATTATCAGTAACTTATTAGCCGGAAGCGAAATATTTTGGATTGATATAGGTCAGCAGGAACGTCGCTATCCGTCTGTGTAAATTTGCTGGTCAAATTCGGGTTGATAAAGTCGCCCAGTCTCCATGAAAAATTGGCATTTACAAAAGATCTTCCAGAGCGAAGTGCGACGTCATCCCGTCATGCGTTTGTAATACAAATTACTTGAAGCTGTATTATGGTCTAGACCAATATTTGGCGATGACATTTAAAGGGAATAGTTCACCTTGAAAAAAAAAACGAGAAAAAGCTCAGAAATTATGAAGAGAAGCTAGAAATTAGTTATCATGATACTATTAAGTCATACAAATGTATATTTACGCGGAAAAGGTAAATTAAAATGTCAGATATTTGGTTCAAATTCATACTTTTTTCCTCTAAATAACGCGAAATCTGCTTTCTAGAAGCACGCTATGTCATTCAAACGTCATCGATTTGAAGGATCGTGGGCGCATTACAAGACAAAAGCTACTTGCTATAAACTTGTTAAGATGGCAGGGAAAAACGCAACGCTTTTAGAACTCAGGAGCATTAATTCGAAGTCAAATCACGTGCTTATTCATTTATTTATTTGGCATAATCGCCGACGGGATACACCATTAATAGCAGGGGCGTCGCCACGGATTTTTTACTGGGGGGACGCAGTCTCAGTCGCAGTCAAAAGCAAAAGTTGTCGACCGGGGAGAGGGGGTAGAGCGAGTCGTGTCAGCCATCCACTGCTGTACGTCCGGCCGTTTTGGGGATAAAAAAATGGGTTTCCAGAATTTGGGCTCCGCCCAAGGTCCTGAAACCGCAATGTTCCATTGCGGGGCATGAGCTTAGCGTATTCATGGAACCTTGGCACCTGGATACGCCCCTGCTGGGGAACTTATTTTCACTAGTGTTTGTTCGAGGCCATTCAAAATCTACCCCTTCTATGATATATTTCCAAAAGAGTACTTACCATGGATTGTAGAGGTTCTTCAACAATAATAAGTGGTAAACTAGCTCTCATAGTGACGAAAAAGATGATTTAGTAATTACACACCCACTGTTGGGGAACTTTGGCGTAATATCGGCCAGTAGCTAAATATGCGGGCACACGTGGGGTATGGTCGCTTTTGACTGGGGTTCACCGAATGCATTGCAGATACTTTTATTTTCAAAAAAGGCACGGTGCTAAATGTCGGGGGGTTCCTGCTTGGAATCACTAATTGTCCCACGCGTGATCTGCTGATCAGAAGATCATTATTATTTGAAATTCACTATTTTTTCTTCCATTGCATGTCACTTGCTTACCGTTTATAAAGCTAGTCCTGCACAGTTGAGTATGCTTTTGGCAAGTCAATTTGTGTGTTTCGTTTTTGGGTTTCCAAAATTCATTTTAGATTTCAATTGTGACCACGCTTATTGTGATAAGCATGAGATGTTCGCGATAATTTTTAAATTTCGCGCCCAATCTTGGAAGGACAGGTTCATTTCGTTTATTATCGGAACACCGTCGGCCGTTTCTTAATATCGGGACACCGGAGTGCTACTCTTTTGATAATTCAAATATATTTTTATTACGGTAAGAGCTATGCATTGGATTATGGTTTAAGTGAATTCAACGTTCTGGCCCCTTTTTAGTTGATTTTTACTTATATTTGTTTCTGCATTTGTTTGTTTCAAAACTCATAAGCGAATCGTCACTATCAACAGAGTTTAGCGATAGATGTTACGCTATCAATGGCGCACATAAAGACATAAACAAATCCTTTTATGAGCAATGTGTATAGGTTTGTTAACAGTGATCGAGAATCTGTTCGGCAGCTGTTTCAGTGCTCAGCGAGCTTGTTTTCTTTGGCCAGAGCTGACCATATATGCTAGCGTCTGTAATTTAAGAGTCAATGCTTCTAGCTAGCGAAGCATCTTGGCGAATGATCGTATAATTATAGTACTGCAGTATGTGATTGCTGACTTTGGAAAATCTCAGCAACTAAAGTGATTTCTGGGGACAGAAAGCACATGGGCTAAATTCAGAAAAATATGTTCTACAGACTAGTGTCAACAACTCCACATGACCAATGTGAGTAGGCACACATGTAACGGAAGTAAGCCCACATTCAGCCTACATTCAGCCCAGTCTAGATTCGGGCTACCATATATAGGGATATTTTGGGGGAATCTAGAGACTTTTGGGAGAATGTAGGGAAATATCCCAGCCCAGATTCGAAGAATCTGAGAAATTTCGGAAAATATAGAGACTTTGGGGAAATCTAGGGAAAAATTGCCTCTCCCCGTATCTCCTTAACCAACCGAGCAAAAACATTTTTAAGAACATCAAACGAAAGCACTCATTAGCCCAAAGACAGACGTGCCACAATTTGTCCCATTTTTTCGATAGGAAAAAAGTTATAGTTAATTCAAAAAACTTGGCCAATGAGGGGGCCCCTATGATTTTCTTCAAAATCAGCACAGAAATTTGCCACTATGAGTCAATGAATCCGGCTGAAGAAACCATAAAGTTCATTGAAGTCTAAATGGTCAAACCCCCCTAGAAAATAAATTTCCAAAAATTTGTCAAAAGTTTATTCTCAAAGATGCTTCAGACAGAATATCAAAACGAAAGCACTGCGTATAGCCCAAAGAACCAGCCATGCCTCACAAATTTGATAATTTTCCGCATAGGAAAAGTTATAGTTAATTCAAAAAACTTGGCCAATGAGGGGGCCCCTACGATTTTCTTCAAAAAAATTACACACATTCGTCCCTATTAGCCAAATAATCTGGCTGAAGAAACCATATAGTGCATTAAGGTCTCGGGGGTTAAAATATACTTTCGTAGAAAATATACGTAGAAATACGTAGTATTATTGTATGAAATTTACGATCACAAATTTTCTCAAAAGTTATTGATCAAAACCACTTCAAATGGGTATCAAACGAAATCACTCATTAGCCTAAAGACAGTCGTGCCACACAATTTGACATTTTTTCGAAAGGAAAAAAGTTATAGTTAATTAAAAAAAAGGCCAATGAGGGGGCCCCTACGATTTTCTTTTAAATCAGCACAGACATTTGCCACTATGAGCCGATGAATCCGGCTGAAGAAACCATTTAGTGCATTGAAGTCTAAATGGTCAAACGATGACTGATGACACGAAACTTATGATATAGGTGTTAGCAAACAGCACTTGAGTCAAGACTCAAGAGTGAGTCAGTTATTCGGCTGTTGAGTCAGACTTGAGTCAAATACAACAAATGTGAGTCGCAGGGGCGGATCCAGCCCCTCGGTTTAGGGGGGAACTTTTTCCGGCAAAAAGGTACCCCCCCCCCATTTTTTCTTCACGGATTTGGGCTTTTCACCTTATTCGGCATCAGAGATTTTTTTTCGAAAAAAATCATTTTTTTCTGATTTTTTTTTCTGACTTTGTTTTGATACTTTTTTTTCGGAAAAAAACTTTTTTTCGAAAAAAAAATCATAAAAAATATTGATTTTTTTTTCGTTTATTGGAGTAAAAAATCGGGGAAAATCACTTTAAAACACACATTTCCGTAGCATATACACACGTAGGTAATAAATAACAACGTTTATCTCATACCAACTCGCAAGGGCGTCACCGATAAATATTGAGGGGGTCGGATGAAATGACGAAAAAACGTAATCGTTTGTTCGCGGCATGGCCATTGCAAACAATTTTTTAATGTGCGTTTTCCATGTAAAATAACGCATTTGTTCTGATGTTAGGTTACTTTAGGTGTTTTAGGGGCCGATGTCCACGTCATTATCGTTCGGGTCCGCCTTTTTCGAAACTCCGGGTTAGGCCCATGCTTAACTTGTAGCCTGCTTGAATTACCCTTGCCTAGGGTGACAGGCCTCCCTGATGTTTTTTTTACTCAATGCATCTTGCTGGAATATTCGCACTAGCTGAGTTGACAAAACAATTATTACGTATGCTGGTAAAATTTCACTGAAATATTTCAGTCATTTGTGATTTGGGAGAAAAATGACACGTTTTTAGTGACGATTATAGTTGGTGGAACAGACGGTAACTATATTGTAATAATCGTAGAAAATAGAGATTTGCAGCAAATTGCTAACAGAAAGCGAAAGATCGGAAATGGCCATTTTTTATTAGTGGGATAAGGCCGAACTCGGATTTCCGAAATTTTGGGTTTTCTTACCCCTAAAAACTGAAAAAAATGGAGTGGCGGAAGTCACTAAAAAATTAAAATTGTCAAGATTTTGAAAAACCAAAAGATAAGTATGAGAGAACTACAATATGGAACAATTACCAAGCCGAATTTTCCAAAGCAATGAACTATGCAATAACTTTTTGTTGTTGAGTATGGCCTCTCTTAGCTGTACGAAATTCATGACGTTCATTTTTTAATAACTTTTTGGACTCTTTTTGACCAGATTACCAACAAAATAAATTAACATTTTCTGTATTTCTGAGGACAAGAAACTGGTCAAAGGCCAAACTTTTTTTTAACGATTTATTTAATTTCTCATTTTTGGGTTTCTGGAAGGGATAAAAAATTGCCTATTCTGAACGTGATCGAAGTTCTTAGTCTTCACTTGACCTAGGAAGTCACCAATGACTGAAACCTTAAAAATTGCATTACGTTAGATTCCTCACCATGACAGGCAACATTGTAGGTTTCTTACCACGATGCATCTGATGATGCTTGGTTTTTTGAAATTAACCAAGCGGAACCCTGGTTCAGCCCCCCCCCCCCGTACGGCGAAGGTGGGGAAAACGTTAAGGCGAGGGTTGTATTGTATTTTACAGTTGCCCTGGAGGCCAGGAATTACCCGTCAAGAGAGCCTTGCCAGTACCACTTTATAAAATTAATTTTGTCCATTTTCCTAATTGTGTTAAGCAATTGGCGAACTTGTTGTTGATGCGCGAAACGCGCGCGAAATTTTTCCAGGTGTCTTGTATTGGTGCCAAGAATAGCTGATTTTACGTGCCTTCAGGAGCTATGGTCTAACGGCATGTAATTGTGTAGTGCTTTGCTCGGGTAGCGGCAGACTTACATGTTAATACCACATAGTACCAAACCAGTCCTTATTCAATTGGGTGTCGTTTTCTATAGGCCTGGTAGGGCCCGAGCCCTACCAATATATTTTTACTGGTTGTGACATGGTGGGGCCGTGTTGGGCTCCGTTGCAATTTCGTAAGAAATGACATTGAAATCTATAAAGTTAGCATTAGGGCCCTGTACCAATCATTTTCAGGAAAATGACGCCAGTGTCCGTTATTTGCAAATTAATTGTAGCGGATTTCGATTGATATCCTTGGTGGGGGGGGGCAAAAAGATATGTTTTAGAGTCCCACCCTTTTTCGCCTTTTGGAGGGGCCATGGTCGGACTTGGGCCCCCCTTGGATCCGCCCCTGGTGAGTCCTCGTTATTAGTCTGGAGGTCAATGGGTGTTCAGATCAGACCAATTGTGGGGGCCCAGGATAAGATTGGTCTGCAGTCTTGCGTCTGCTCTTTTTGACAGGGGCGTAGGAACTTCATTGAAGCTTGGGGGGCAAAAGGCATTTTGAAGTCGATTCTTTTCCATGCAACGGCCATAGGCGTAATGTTAAAATCCGAGAATGTTGGGGGGCAGTTGACCCCCCTGCCCCCCCCCGGCTCCTACGCCTATGGGCCTTTGAGTAAGGCTGCTAAAATGATGCAAAAATTCTGAACGAGCCGGAGCGTACAGGATCATTGCAATACTTCAAATTTGTATAGGACTGTTTGCGAAATCCTTCGAGATCCTAATTCTTATAGGCTTTCGCAGATTCTTGCCTAATCTTACAGGATTAAGTATCCAATGACGTCATCGCTATTGCTGAACCCCTCGGCAGCCGACATACGGCCAATGCCGTGATGACATCTCCCTGGCCAGTCGATTCGTACTCGCGTGTTTAGAAGCAAGCCGCGCCCTGACTGGCGTTTGGGTTTTGCTTTTTTATTGATGAATCCCTTTTTAGAATTACTAATGTTGTGACGTACTATTTATGTGTGGCGGTTCGTAGCGCGTCCCCACGGGGTACTGATTACGTGAGTACCTATTTTAACTGTTGTCTGAGTGTATTGACATTTTTGCGCGCCAGTGTCGCTGTCGTGTCAGGTGCTGATATTCCAAATAACACCGATTTAGTGTCTTAAAATGCAATGCAAATGTCATAAAATTTATTCAGAAAACGTTTTCTTATCAGATGTTGTCTTTTTATTGGCTGTCTTGTTCTGGAACGTGACTGAAAGTTATGTTACTTACTGCGCCGCTTCTGTCTAACGACGCACCGGATTATTCACGTGATAAAATGGTTATTTTCCAACGCGTATCTGTAATGTTGGAACTTAGAAAAGGAGACCTATCATACCACGGTATATAAAATACTAGGTAGCGCATATAATTTCCTTCATCATGGGGTCCATGGGTTCACATTGTGCCAGCCGATATTCTAGATACAAATCAAAGTATGACGCTACCGATTTTCATCAAGCTTTGTGACAAATTTTATTTTTAGATTTAATATTCAAAACAATTGACACATTTGATTCAGTGCTGCTTCTTGAAATACAATTATACACCAGATACCTGTATGGGTAGGTCAGAAAAAACTCAAAAAGCTGATTAATTACAATATTTGTATGCAATTTCATTGCCATCATTAAGATTACAATTTCAAACTGATGCTATTAATGTCATGCTTTTATCACAAATCATCCAGTAAAGCCATTAAATTTGCATTCAAATTAATAAATTGTTTAAGTTTAACTACTTTTGCACCAAAAAATCATGCTCATCCAATAACTAGACCTTGGTATAATTATATAAAGCCTGTTTTGATAACCTCATTTCATCTTCTGTAAAACTAGACCATTCATATGACTGAACTCATCCCATGTGATTGTGTAAATGTCTTCTTAAGATACCCATTACAGCATAGTAATCAATTTGTTTTCAGTATTTTTTTTCGGTGTTTAAGTATGGTGACCGTTAAAAACTTGATCATAGTAAATACAGATCTTGGTAGAATAATAAACTATTACTATAAGAACTCCGTGTGTTATGAAGGCTTTTCATTAAACTGCAAGCCCAAGTTCAATGAAAAATCCCGTAAATATGCATTAAATGCATTTCAACATTTAAAATGCATTTAATTTATGGTCGATGTTCACAGGAATGTCATCAGCACCATCAACCAATCAGCGACGACCAACACCAGTCACTGATTGGCCAATGCTCCCCGATCCTGTTGTTTACATTTCTCTATTCTAGTCAGTTGGCGGTGCTTGACTGCTCACAAAGCTGACTGCGCCCCCGTGTATCATACTTAGGGAGACATAAGTCAAGTACAATATATATATATATATATATATATATATATATATATATATATATATATATATATATACATATATATACATATATATATTTGATTTGGTTGATTCAATGGCAAAAGTTGTGTCTGATCATGTCAAGCTGGTGGACAGGGTCCTAAGCACACCAGGAGCAGATGGCAAACACACAAGAAAGGCTTGATTTGAAAGATCATTCAAGAAATGGTATGGAACAAAAAACATCCTATGCCCAACATATTAAACGGGTCAATGCGACACAAGTAGCAAAGGAACATGTCGTCTCATTAGCAGACATGAGAAAGTCTAAAGAGCATAGACATCCCAGCAAAAGATAGTATTTACTCAACTATAGGCACAGTCTGGACCAAAAATGTCGGAAGCTGAACGCTAGTCGCTCCAACAACTTGCCGGAAAGTAACAAGTGGATGATCCAGGGGAAACACTTGACCTGCAGACAGTTTGAGGTCTTCTACAGAGAGATGCCCTGCTCTGAGTCTGAGGGCCTCAAAGTGCTCAGGGGCTGGGAAGATACAGGAGGGGCGACCAAGATTGTTGGTGGTTACCCTCTCTGACCTGGAAGCCAAGATGGAGCTACTCTGCCTGTCTTCTGAGCTACGAAACATGCCTGAGTGGAAACATGTTGATATAAATCCTGATCTCACTCCAGCTGAAAGAGAAGTGAACAGAAAGCTCCGACAAGAACTAGCATCTAGACGGGTGGCATGGCAGGTGAGGAGAATCTGGTTATCAGGCAGGGAAAGATAGTTAAAATCTACCCCACCTCGCAGCAGCAAGGCATTGGCAACAGAGGGCATACTAGGCAGGGTGGAGAAGAGGTTCCTTTAGTCGAGCCTACAGGAAGGCGTGGATCAAGTGGCCCCACTACAAGCAGAATTGACTCAAGATGGCCCAAAAGGTTACTGAGGGCAAGGTCTTTCACATGGCATTAATGCAAGACCAGTGTTAATAAAGGAGATCTTCTGCCAAATGGAATAGCTGGGGTTGAGCCTGATGTGTATAATATATTCACAAGACAGTACATCCAAAAGCCCAAGTGCAGCACTGTTCCTCTAGCTGCGTCTTTGTATTTGGCAAGGGTACAGAAACTTACCTTAAACTTTGTATCGACAAACCACAAACTGGTTGGCAAGGGCATCAAGGTGAGTTGGTATTTTCCTCAAGGATAAGTTTCAGTTGTCTTCCACTTCCAACAATTGCTATGGATTAATGTTGAAGCACTGTTTTCTGTCCTTAACTGTTCCTCTGGCATGGTAGTGATCCCTGATTATTGGGTGGCATCTATATGGAGTTCCAAGCAGCTGTTAGAAAAACTTAGCACTTTGGAGATATGTGAAACCTAATGAAGTGCTCAGCGCAAGACAGTTTCAAATCACATTATAATCGCTGGCGGACTTTTAACACTATCAGGTTTATTGATTGGGACCATCTAGCTGCCAGTTCCCTCAAGACCATCTGCAAACATGTTTACTTTTGATTGCCCTCAACGATTGTTTGTCTCACAAAACATGTCAAGCAACCAACCAGGTATGGGATGGAGCTGAGCCCACACATCCTTGACCTTATTATTTATCCAATGAAGAAGGCGATTGGTACGAGCAACATGAATTACCAGCCTGGTCTTGGTCAAGTGACGCACCTAATTATTATGTTCACAATTGTTTGACTATACTGCATGTCCAAATGAGTGCAAGAGTAAGCCTGCGTTGTACAAGGCAGATTTCAACCAACTGCGCCAGCAAGTTTCATAGATTCCATGGGAACAAATGGCGACACTTGAGCCCCAGCAAGCTTACTGTTTCTTCCTGAACAGCCTAACTCAACTTGTGAGTAAGTTCGTGCCAAAATCCAAACCAAGTAGATCAAAAAACTTATATATGAATTTCACTGCCCTTAGACTGAGGAAGCAGAAGAGGACTCGTTGGGCAGAGTATTCAAGATCCAAGTCCCCTCTAGACTATTTAATTGGGGGGCCCCCCAAAAAGATACGTTTGCATTCCAGGAAACCAGCTAAGGGACCAATGAACGTTAGATGCTTGAGGAGGATCTTTGAGGCCAAGCTTTGTGTGTAAACTGAAAACCAATCCAAAGTTTTTGGCGTTTATCGTGCAACAACCAGAATGAAGGACTAAGGTTTGAATGATGTTTCTAAGAATGAAGCAGGAAGCATAAGCTCCAGCCCCCAGACAGGCAGAGTATCGCTGAACAGGCTTTTCCAGTAGTGTGGTTTGCGGACGAGGATCCATGCCCACACCCTGAACCAAGGACACGTTGTGAGGAATTAACGAAATTACTATAACCCAGCTGAAGTTCAGGCTAAACTTCACACCCTGAAGGTAACAGGTGCCCCTGGTCCTGACGGCCTGCACCCTAGAGTCCTGCACAAGCTGACTCCATGCATAGCCCCAGCCCTCGCTGTGTTATTCAACAAAAGCCTACCTACATCTCAACTCCCAGAGCCATGGCGTCAGGCAACAGTCATCCCAATCTTGAAGAAAGGAAGCAGACACTTGGCAAACAATTATCGCCCGATCAGCCTAACCTCAATACCTGCAAGTTATGGGATCCATTATCAGAAACACAAGATTATTGCAGCATCTCAACCACACAGTTTTTGAGTCCTCACCAGCACGGGCGTTTCCGACCATCTCGTTCCTGCACTACCCAGTCTTGGAACTTCTGGACTCATGGACGCAGGCTCTCGACAGAGGGGAACCAACTGATACCATTTCTTAGACTTTTCAAAAAGCTTTTGACAGTTGTGCCTTTCATGCGCGACTGCTGGAGAAGTTGAAATCCTATGCATCAAGGGACATGTGCTGGCATGGATTAGGTCCTTCCTTACAAGGACGTACCCAAGCAAGATCCTGGTGGAGGGGGAGAGAGTCAAAATGGTCAGCAGTTAGGAGTTGGAGTACCTCAGGTCTGTCTTGGACCGTTACTGTTCCTCCTCTATATCAACGACATGCCTGACAATATTCAAACCTGTATTAAGATGTTTGCTGATGACTCAAAGCTGTACGGACCTGCAGATTCTCCTGAGTCAAGACAGCGGCTGCAATGGGACATCCAGCAACTTGAAGGTGGGTCTTAGTGGCAGCTTACCATTCAATGTTAACAAGTGCAAAGTGCTCACATTGGCAGAAGGGAACCCTGGCTGCAGGTACTCATATGTTTGGTAGCTCCTTGCCAGCACGGAAGAAGAAAGGGACCTGGGAATTCTCATTGACGTACCCTGAAATCCACAGCAGGCGGCAGCAGCAGCTGGAAAAGCCAACCAATGCTTTGGATTGCCGAAGGTCCTCGCTAGTCTGACCAAGACATCTCTCCCCCTGCTGTTCAAGTCCCTTGTACGACCTCACCTGGAATTTGGAAACTGCATCTGGGGACCACTGAGTAGAGGTGATCAAAAACTCGTCGAGAAAGTCCAGAGGAGGGCAACTAAGCTGGTTCCTGAGATCAGATATATGTCCTACACGGAGCGTCTCCGAGAACTAAGGTTGCCATCCCTGACATACAGAAGACTCCGAGGAGATATGATCCTGATGTTCCAGATTTTGCACGGTCTCCTGGATGTGACCAGGACATCCTCCAGTCTCTACCAGTCAGGCACACAAGAGGACATCAATTCAAGTTGGACATTTCAAGAGCAGATCCCTGCCCAACGCCACTTCTTTTCTGTCAGAGCTGCCAACAACTGGAACAACCTCCCATCCAGGATCGTATCCTCCCTCAACCTGTCTACCTTCAAATCCCGGCTGGACACCCATTGGAAAGACATCCAATTTGCATCAGTCTTCGATGAATAGATCCTTGTCAGAGCTCCCTAAGTTGTAAGGATCCGGTCCTACAGGCTAAAGTAGCCTAAAAATTCCGTGAATCGGTAAGGTATATATATTGTTTGAAATTTGGTTTGGGAATCATCCATACTTGGTTCTACTATATATCTTCTCAGTTGGCCGCCCTAACCCATCAACAACAACTTCTCAGTTGGGCAAACTAGGGGAGGTAATACAAAAACTGATCGATCAAAAAGTTGATCTAAGTGGGTGGAGCTATGTCTTTATATGGGCATGCTTGCATACCTTCTGTAAAATGCCAATATTTGAATAATGAAGCATTACAGGGCTGTTTTTTGTTTTTGTTTTTTTTGGTAGTGGAGTACACAATTTGAGCTTCAGGAGTCTATAATCTGAAAAATTACAATTTTTCAGATGCATGAAAAGGCCTAAAATTTTACTCCATTGTTTAACATAAAGATTAGATACCGTATAATGGGGTGTTAAGGGACAGTTTTGAGGTTTTCGTTGAAAAACTCGAGATCTATTAGCTGGAAAAATAAAAGGTTGATGTCATTTTGTTTCCACTTTAGTGCTCTCCATGGCTGACAAGTGAAACATCAAGAAAAGTATACCCTGTTTTTTTCCAGTGTCCCTTAGCAACCCAATGCTTGGTGTCAAGGGACACATGTTTTTTTGTAACAGTTCCTTGAATAATCACACTGGGGGGCATGAAGGGACGCAAGATGCCCCCGCTCCTCCAGTGCTTCGGCAACTGCTTTTGTGGCGTTGACTCCCGTGCCGCTCAGCAACTTAGCCACCCGGAGGAGTTGGGCGACTCCGTTGCCATTGACGATGACGGGAAGACGGTCTCAGGAAGACGTAATAAAATCATGTTCGATTTGTTTTTAATTGAGGTATAAAATACTATATACGATGACGGGAAATATTATATTGACGAGACGGGAAGACGGTCTCAGAAAGACGTATTAAAATCATGTTCGATTTGTTTTTAATTGAGGTAAAATATTCCGTCATCGTCACTGGAAACGGAGTCGCCTAACTCCTCCAGGCGGCTAAGTTGCCAAGCGGCACGGGAGTCAACGCCGCAAAAGCAGTTGCCGAAGCACTGGAGGAGCGGGGGCTTGTGGAGAAGGTTGTTGGAATGTCCTTCGACACGACAGCTGCGAGCACAGGTCGATGCAACGGAGCTTGTGTGCTGATAGAGCAACTTCTCGAGAAGGAGCTACTCTACTTCGCTTGCCGTCACCACATGCTCGAGTTGGTGATGGGAGCGATGTATACCGCGCTCATGGGAGCGTCCTCGTCGCCGGAGTCCAACAGTTCAAGCGATTCCAGGAGCTGCGGAGTCGGAATCTGAGTCGGGGTCGGTTGGAGTCGGTTGTTTTGGCCGGAGTCGGAGTCAGTACAATTTTGACCGACTCCGACTCCGGCTGGCAGGTGTTGGCACGTATGGTCATCGTACTATCAGAATACCTATTTTTAATTTAATGATCACCAGTGGCGATGACTAAGATAATTTTGATCGATGACTTAAGATAATTTTGAAGTCTTCGAATTCCTGCACTAAGTTATCTTTCCCATTTACCATCAATTTTACTAATTATGTGTGTATTCTAGTTATTACCATGGACGTAATAGAAGACAACCCTGTCTCAGGGATAGTCTTACGTGCAGGTCAAAAATGCCACTACAATGAATTTTTTGCTGACGATCAATTATAAATCGGTAGATGTAAACCTCGGCTTGCAAGCAATTTTTTAAGCTTGTTCAAGCGAGTTTAAGTTGTTTCCCGCTCTTTTTGTTAAGAAAATATTAACCCTTTTTCCCACAAAATGCGAGCATTACTTGAAGTTCGACAAACACTAACCACACTTTTTACATAATATCATCCCAGAGCGAAATCCGAAAAGAAACGTACTATATCTATCTTCTACCTGGGGAAAAAATGACTTTAAAAGAAAACAATATCACACTATATTTGTACATTTCATAAGTAAGGTTGCTTAGGGACAAAATACTCACATTTTTCCCACAAAAATGGAATTATCACTTCCGCGAAAATCGACAAACGCGGACAAAATATATTGTAAAATGCGTCACATTTGCATATTAATAACTTCCCTTTCGAAAGATATTTGCCAATTTAAAGTTAATAGCGTTCCAAGCTCTTAAACGACCGGTACTTGCAAGGTTGCTGTCAAGTACTTCTTTGTCCTTTAACAAATGCGGCATTTCCTCCTTTTTTAAATTTAAATAATTGGAAAATGTATTTTGTTCCTACTGATTGTGCTCTTATATGTCCGTACATCCTCTTCTATATTAAATAACCATTTCGATACGAACAGGGTGCCAAATGGCAGTTAAATCGATGCGCTTTATTGCGGTCTTTTTAGTGGTTGCGGCCCTCAATTTATAAAAATTCTTAATTTATTTGAAACATTAGGAATTTTGATAGTTGTGTTTACTGTTTATATAACACTAACTTTACGTTAATCATAAAATAATAGTAATTCCCCCTAACAAAATAACAAACAATAAAACAAACGGGAAGTCGGGAATTACCATTCAAGAATGCTCATCGATGCATGTGGCACAACGATCCCAACTTGATCTAATAGGGAATATAGCACCTTTAACATTAGTTTTTTAAACTGAGATAGCCAGATTGTCGAGGTGTGCTGAGAAACCCCAAATACCGAAATTTTTTCCCTCCAAAGCGAACCTTAGTGCTGAGTTTCAACGCAAAAACCGTTGGTCATATGTGGTCATATCCTTCAACGTCCACAAATTCCCGTGACGTTTCGCATTACGTCATCCAGTAGTTACTCACCTGTGATTGACACCGCACTTTCGCTTTTTGAACCGTCCGCCCAGTATTTCAGTTACCTTGCGTCCGCCCCGACCGCCACCTAACGGTCGGTCAGGCGCTCGGCACTCACTCAGTGGTTTCACGTATGCGTGCCCCCACGTCCTACCGGCGCGAAACGAGCGCCGGTCGACCCAGCCATTCGCTTTCACGCCTACCGGTGCACTCATCGTGCGGTGCCGGCACAGCAGCTGTCACTGGGCGGGGGCGCAAAGTTTGCCGTTCGATCCTCTTGTGACGACACAACTCGCTTTGGTGACGCAACTATTGGGTTCGTGACGTTCACCATGTAAACATATTACATTTTTCAAATTGCAACAAATTTCTGACCTTTTTTTCGCAAAATGAACTGCCAGGAACCGTAATCAGGGCAATTCCTCCCATTCACCTCTCTACCATACCTTTTCCATAGGCGCTGCTTATTATTCCTTTAATATAAGTGTCGGGGATTTGTTCACGGACACTTGTCCAGCGTTCTGGAAATAAGATTTGAAAACCACCGGCGCCAGAATCGGCGCGCTTCCTCAAATAGTTTATTGGAAATAGTAACCTACACTGGTCATAGTTTCAAATGATACCGTCATATGTACTTGTCAGAAGCGTTAGGAACGGTCCATTAAAGTGAGGGGGCCAGTCGAAACATTCCAATCTCTCTTGCGCGGGAACTCGATCCCCCTTCACGGGATTTCTATGCAAGTTTTGAGCTTCCACTCGTCCTCGCAGATCTTGTGTTCGCGCCCTTATTAATTTTTTATAACGAAGTAAAATTGTGATTTTAGCACCAATCAAATTGACTCAAAAACGGTGAGGGGCCATGGCCCCCGCGGCCCCGCGTTCTCCTACCCGTTTACTTTTTTTAATATGTATAAACATACAACCTTATAGTAAGGAAATAATTTTTATTAATATAAATCAATAATTAGCTCTTTGCCATATGTAACCACAACGGAAAGGCCTAAGAATTTGTTTGCTAACGAACAACAGCTCTAATTATTCCCTTTTAAGCGTTCCACACTTTTACGACCGGTACTTGGCAAGTACTTACTTTCGGTCCTCATCCAAACTGCGGGATTTTCCCCGTATTGCTACTACGCAATGGAGTTGAAAATTATTATTTTGCGTTTCTAGCTTGCCTTCGAATTATATCGGCCCATCGATCCTCTCTACAGAAGCATGCCATTAAACACATGCGTGAAACTTAAATTTCATGCTCATTTGCATACATGTATCGTCATTTTTTCCGCATAAAAATGGTGTTGCAGGACGTCAAGAAAATGCTCTTACTCCCAAATTAACTTACTTATTTGTTTTCTGACCAAACCTACCCCATAACCCGGGGTTCTTTGTCGTGATGGGAACACAATTTTTTACCATAGGTCGGGGGAACATTGGTGCGCGAGCCGGTATTAATCTGATCACGATTTGGGACCGATATTCTACAACCGAGTTCAAGACCTAAGCAATTTTTGGACTGGCGTTAGATTTCCGGCTATCCAGCGGGGCCTGGGCTTTGAAGGTCGGTGTCGATCTCGGAGTCGGGAGTCAGAGCTCGACTCCGAGGGTTCGGAGTCGAGTCACCTGACAAACCCGGACCGACTCCGCGCCCTGCCACCGAACAGTGGACGAACATCGTCCAAGCACCTGTTTGAGAACGGCGCAGCGGTGGCCACGGTGAGCCCCATCTCCTCTCTCTTCTCGCTAAACTCCACCTCGACCCATCATCGCCTGGTGCGAGCAGACGCTGGAGGAGCGTGTAGATCTCCGCGATGACTACCATGAGCTGGTGGAACTCTGTCTCATCTTCGTCGGTTGGACGCCACGTGGAGGTGTCCTTTTTCTGGCACCAGGCGTCACGCACCATGCCCGATGGATACCCAAGGTTCTCTACGCGATAAAGATGTGGATGTTCAGGAGACAGTTATGGCTCACGGCGAAAGAGGAGCGCGGCCTCCAGGCCCTGTGCCTGTTCACTGCGCGCGTCTACGTCCAGGCGTGGACGACCGCGCCTCTCCCAGCGTCTGCTCTGCGGTCCGATCCTCTCTCTGAGACGACCAACTCTGATACCGCCTACGTCGACACTGCGTGGGCGGCCGAGGCGGCAGTGATACAACTCCACGACGCTACGCCTCTCATCGGGCAGTACCTGTTCCAGAGATCGGTTAGCGCTCGCGGCTGTGTGACCTAAGAGGTGACCGCCGAGACCAAGCGACAAATCGTGAGGGCTATCAAGGAGGATCCCGAGGATGACGCATGCGACACGCCACCGAAACGGGCGACAGTGCTCCGTAGTGCCATTGCTGAGTGTAAGATCAAAGAATTCGCTTCCAGTAGCATCATGTCCTTCTTCAGTAAGATGAACATGAAGCAATTGTTCCTCGATGTAGACCCATAGGAGTGGGCGGCGCGCGAGGACTACAGGAAAGCCGAAGAAGTCATCTGAATCCTCGCCGTCACCAATGATCATTTTGCGTCAGCAGCCATAGCTATCGTTCTAACCATATTATGTGCTGCTCCATACAAACCCTTGCCAAGGGTTTTGACACTATTCGAAGCGGTTGGAAGCCAACTTTAATGGTGCCTAAGAAAATGCCTCACAATAATGCAAAATGAACCATTCGCCTGCAACGCGCCGTTTAGCCGCCATAAGCCATATTTACCAAATATTGAAAAAAAAGTTTGAGTGCATTGAGCACCATCTAATTATTGATCGATTTAAACAAAAATTGGAATACGACGTTTTTATAACCAATCGCCCCAATCATTATGGCGTCCCTTCGCAGGGTGGGAGCTTAACCTTTAGTCCGGCTTTTCGGATTTCATATAAGGAGCACCCTAATTATATTATAATATATTTATATATCTATATATCATATATATATATATATATCATTGTTGGGTTAGGATCGTTCTTATAAGATAATGAGACTTAATTCTCAACATCTAAAGTTTTGTATTTCAGTTTATTTGCTTTCTTTTTACGTGCCTTCCGAATTTGCAGCGAGGAACATCTGGAGGAGGAAATTAACCACATATTTGACGTGTTTAGAAGCCTAAAGTACCCGAAAGCTCTACTCATAACATGGGAAAACAAAGCAAAACAAATCAAAAGGAGCAAGGAGCAAGAAAAAGGCAAGGAAAGAGAACAAGATAGCACGTCAAAAAATGTTGAACGGATAATAGTTGTGCCACACTCTAAGGATAATAGTTGTGCCACACTCTAAACGAGTACAAGATTTAGCGAGGGGCTTAAAACATGCAGGCATGGAAATAGTAGAAAAATCTGGCATTTAAAATTGGAGACATTGTGAAAAGTAAAGAAACGAAGTCAAAGAAAGAAGTCAGCATCGTCTACATGGTTCCATGTGGAGGCTGTAACAAATCTTATGTCGGTGAAACTCACAGGGGCTAAAAACTAGAATCTCGGAGCACAGACGTGATCTCAAATACCACAGGCTCACTATTCAATGGTCATACATGCAGAAAAAGAAGATCACCTCCCCAAAAGTGGAAAGATCGGTGAAGCTGTGAAAAAACATGAATGGCAAACTCACAATGAAAATATTTGAATCAAGCATTTGATAGCGGACGAATCCCATGCACTACCACACAGGTGCGGCACTCGTTTTTACACGTTAGGGACGTCTGTTTGCAATCTCACTTCGAAAGATATATAAAAGTGTACGACACGTGTTTCATATATATAAAAAAAGTATTTCTGTCTTCTGTCGTCAAAAATGTTTTTTATATATTTTGTATTTATAAATAGTACTGATGATGATGTAATCGAAACGCGTTTACTTTTTCTGAATGCGGAAAATCCTCATCACTCATACTACTGGAAAATCATGTCAGAATACCTTCCCAAGTTACTTTAAAAACAATGAAGACAAACTTGTAGAGGCTAATTTAGAAATTGCAGAGGACATTAATGCCTTTTTCAGCTCAGTTGGAAAGAACCTGCAACAAAATATGAAAGGGTGTCCAGAGGAAGCTCTCAAGTTCCTTGGGGACCGCTGCAAAAACACAAAAAATCATTTGCAACCTACAAATGCTAATTAACTTATATCTATCATTAAAAACATGAAAAATGTGGGTTACATGGAGTGGATAAGATAAATGCAAGAATCACATACACATACACATGCACATGCACACGCACGTGCTCTCTGCTCTTATTTTCGTTCTGGTCATGCTTTTCTCGTCTGCTCCCGCCACCACACATTACTTTGGACGGAGTTTGGCGGGAAGGCGCTGTCCTACCAGCCGCACCCTACCTGCCGTTAGGGTCAGCACAGGCGTTGACCGGCCTGTGCTGCGCCTCTAACAGAGCGCCGTCACACGAGGTCTGGGCGCCCCCCGTCGCTGCCCCGTCGATTCCCTGCTGGCGGTGACCCGCGGTGGGCGGCTGAGATCGATGCGGCCGATTACCCCTGCTGCTGGGGCTGTAATGAGCCGTACCGAGCGCTCGTTAGGCGGCCAGCCGAGTGCCGCCGCCGCCGCCAACCGGACGGCCGGCTGCTCCAGTGTCTGCCTGGTGTGTCAGATCCGCTCCTCAGGTCCGGGCTGGATCCGCCGCCGTTTCGGGCGCAGGGTCCGGCAGAACGGTAGTGCAGAGATGGGACGATCATGTTCTTGGTGTCAAGAGCCCGGTGACAGCGCCGCGTTGGTGTGGATAGCGAGGACAGGGGATGTGCTAGGCTGGTTTGAGGGGTGAGTTCATCGCAGTGGCGGCATTGAGGCACATTCGGCGGTGTTTTACCTAAATAATCATTAATGTTGGTTTGGTTATAAATAACGTAATACTTAATAGACAAACATTTTTTAGACAGCTTAAACGTGCCTCATTTTTATATGTTATTTCAATATATTTATTGGAATCGATTGGCTCAAATCCGCCTAGACATTGACTTTTAGCATCGTGCAATTGGGTTATGGGGCAGGGCCTCACAGCCCAAACGCGTGTTTCGCCCAGATCTTTGTGCGGTATCTCAGTGTTAGCATGCACCAAGATCGAACTGAGTTTTCGCCGGGCGTTCTCGTTCCGGAGAAATTCGATGCAGCGTCAACGCGGCAGCAGCAAATAACCTATGTGGCATGCGCCGTGATGACAATGTTTCGGGATATTTTGAATGGGAATATTTGTATCAGCCCCCACCGGTAACAGTTGGTAGCACTCGGGCGTTTGGGCGCTCAAAAACTACTAGACCATAGGGTTCCCGTGTTAAAGCGACGATTTTCAGACGAGTCTGGCTCGTAACCTATGGGACATATTTCAATTCCGACTTCTGCACCATATAGCTATGAGGCTTGGCTACAACGTTTCTATTGATCATTTTTGGATATTCTGGGCACAAAGAGGTGAAATCGGCTTGGGGGTTAAAAAATATCGGAGCGCCCACTGCCGACCTGTGGCGTAGCCTGGAAGTGGCGATGCAGCGTCATCTATAATGCTAGTAGAGGCGCTTAGTTGTTTTGTTACGCTGCCGATAATGCTACTAAAGATACTGAAATCTATCCTATTCGACTATGCTCAGTAGATTTGCTGGAAGTGAATTCAATAAATTAAGATTTAGTCTATGGAAATGTAAGTTAATGATAAATACAATACTGTTAATTTATCATAGACAAAACATTTTTTAAAACAAAAGTATGCTGTCTAATTCATTTGGGCGCTTTATTCCTTACCGTTCTACCCGGTGTCTAGTTACCCTGATTTGTACAATAGTTCAAACTAGTGCTAACCCGTCCGCTCCGCTGGGCAATTACAGGTTGAGTGGTAGTGCAAGCCAGTGATAAGCAATTAGGGACTGATAACCCGTACTACCCACGGCACACCCGTCGTACATATAATACGTTTTTGTACCCGTCATACATCCGAGTCTCCTGGATGGTGTTTCGTATCTCCTGGATGGAGGTACCCTACCGAAAAGAACCTCTCCACCCCTCCCCGCCCAACCAGCCTGTGTCCTATGCAACGCACTACTAGTTCGCTGGCATCTCTGGGATGGAGGTATCCGCACCAATTCAGCACGTGAATTAACTTGGACTGTGCGAACAGACAGAGAGACTGACGGACTGTCTTTAAAGGGAGACTGCCACCTTAACATTAAATTTGAGTTGAGGTAACCATTTTCCGTGCTTGGCATTACAATTATGTATGGTAAAAGTTAAAACAACCACCGAGGTCGAATCACAAATACATTTTAGTTAGGTTTTGACATCTGTAAAATCAGTGTCCCCAGTGTATTTGATCGGGGACCCTGAGCCGATGTCGTCTCTCTTTACTAAATGTTGATTATAGTCGACTTGTTTTACCTTTAGCCATACAATAGCCATGCACTAGTAGATATGGCAGCGTGAAGGTTTTCTCTATTCCCAAAATTTCTTCATATGACGTCATTAGCTCAAATAGTAATACAAATGTGAAATTGAGCACTGTTTGTGAGAAACAAATGTCATAATCGTGTTCGGCAGCGATTACTTCATATTAAGCACCACAAGCGGCGTACATTTGATATTTTTTTGGGAAGGATAGTAAGTTAGACTAGTGCTAACCCGTCCGCTCCGTTGGACGATCTATGCACACAGACTGAATTTTTACGTTTTGTATTCGTCATATTACCGAGGTACTCACCCGTCAAGGGATCGTGGTTTATTCGGCCCCCCTTCAGATCTCGGCTGCATAAGAGCTACGAAAACATGAAAACTTGTATGTGTTAGGGTCGACCAATGACTCTATTTTGTTAAGTTTTAGTGACTTGGGTCACATCTTCAAGGTCAATGACGTCACAAAAGTCAAATATTTGACCAAAACATCATATTTTCAGGAAACCTTGCCCATTTCTCGGAAACTATGGCAGATAGGAGGAATCCGAAAAAAGTAACTGTAAAGTGTTTTTAATGTGTTTTCGGAGGTATTGCATCAAATGACCTCAGGTCATGGTTTCGGCTGTAGAGGTCAATCAAATGTTAAAACTGGTTTTTCAAGCACCAAGTTTGTTCGTTAAATAACTTTTTAATATAAACATTAGCGCACTTATTTTGATACCATCGTCCATTGCGCGTTTGAATCTACAATTTTGTCAACTCAAAAATTTGGACCCCGGGTCAAGGTCAAGGTGAATAACTCGGTCAAACTGCATATCAAAAGATGCGTATTGACGAGACAAACGTTTTGAGACCATTTGCGAGTCTCTATGGTGTTTCTGTCACGAGTTATTGATAAAACAAGTGTTCGTGACCTTAAATGACCTTTCAAAAGGTCACTGACTAAAAAAATTGCATCTTTTTTCATCAAGAAGTGCCCTAAGATTACATGATACTGAAATAATTTGATTGATACAATGTGTCAAACCCTTTTTTTCATTTTTCACCATATATTTATATTGGAAGGTTAGCATTTGACCTGACATCAAGTCATCAAATATTTGGATATCAACCTGAAACTTTCAAAACATTTTTTTATTATTTGTTTTATATTTTTTATATTTGTCCAAATTTTCAGATTTCAAAATTTTGAAATTGCCATCTGAAAGAAAACCAATTCTCTACCGATGTCTGTTTCCGCTAACACTTCCCTTCAACACACAACTCTCCACGAGTGCTTAACCATGCACAGATTTTGTGTCAAAACGGCCGAACACGCCCCCCTAAAAACTGTCTTGGACCCCCTCTTAATGATTTAATTTGCGAAAAAGTACACCATTCGATGCGCAATGAAATGATATGAAAAGTCAGCAAGTTTGAAGGTTGTGGGTTGAGTTATGAATGAACTGTACGCGAAAAATCTCAAGGGGAGCCGATTCGCCCCCCCCCCCTCCGACAGTAATAGGGTTAACAGACAGACAGAATGACAGACTTTCTTTACATAGTAAGTTAGATTACAAAAAACTTTTTATTTCGAGCGAGCGCGAAGCGCGAGCGAATCCTCACTGAATACAATATTTGTTGTATCACATAAGTGGCCGACCCGACCCGACCCGGCCGTAACGCTTTCAGAGGCTTATATATTGGAATCCCGCATTTGCTTATTTGTTTATTGATACATATCACCAACGGGCTGATACACCCACTGACAGGTGAAGTCAGCTAAGATTAAAATATGTATACATAAGGGATAAAATAAAGATATAAAGATACATAAAAATAAACATGAAATACAAATACAAATGCATGTAAAACACGAATACAAATGCATGTAAAATACAAATATAAATACATATAAAAAACTGTCAAGAGTACGATGTTATTTACAATGAAGAATGGTGGCAGTAAAAACATGCATGATCTGTGGCACCTACGAATGGCCAGGTAGTGAAGGCATGTCGCTTATGTATTTCACGACGTGGCCCCTGTGCATAGGCGGATCCAGAAAGTGTGATTTTGACAGTTTGGGGGGGGGCAAATCCCAAAAATTATCGCATAATTCTGAAACTCATCGGATTTCGCATTGCTTATGTACAATAACTGATTAAAACAAACTTTCTCTAGTAAAAGTTGCCTTAGTTTTACGAACAACTCAGGAAATGTGTCAAATTTGCGCCGATTTGGGTGGTTTGGGGGGGGGGTATGGGCCTTTTGCCCCTGGATCCGCCCTTGCCCGTGTAAGTGATGTAACCAGAGTGAAAAAGTCGCATTTTATCTTGGCCAAGAACAGGTTGGTTTCTCTGGTCACACGGCATACTATTCCAGAGTGGACCACACGGACGCGGGCAAAACTCTCGGGCAAAACGGGCTTCGTGCGCATCCGATTGACAAGCGGTTTTCGCCATCCGATAGCCCCACTCAATCAATTGTGTTATTTATATGTTTCGTCTCGCATGAGTGGTCAGCGTGGCGCGTGGCACGTGCTGCGTCGGGGTGTCGTGTGACCCAGATCCGCGGCTGGACGCGGTAGGTGGCGCCACGGCCGCATCGACAGGTGGCGCCGTCGCGGATTGGACGTTGCCATAGTAACATTATCCTGCGTGGCACTTCTACTTCCGTGGGTGCGCTGACCACTTAAAGGGAATGTTTCACTTCTCTGAAAGTTGTCCAATGTACGCCGCTTGTGGTGAAAAAAGTAATTGCTGCCGAACATGATTCTGACATTTGTTTCTCACAAACAGTGCTCAATTTCATGAAAAACTAAGTTTTAGTATTTGGGCTGATGACGTCATATGAGGAATTTTTGGAATTAAAAAAACCTTCAGCTGCATATGTATGACTAGTGTATGGCTATAATGTTATAGCCAAATGTGAAACAATCTATTTCATCAACATTTGATAAATAATGGATACGACATCGGCTTTAAGAGGCTACCTAATACACTAGGGCTTATTTTTTTGCAGATGTCAAACCCAAACTCAAATTTAATTTCGATTAGACCTCATGTGGGGTGTTTAACTTCTACCAATACTTTATTTCAAAGGAAATCCACAACTGGCCTTCCTCACTCAAAATCTTTATGTTAATGTGAAATCATTCTCTTTAACCCGGCACTGCAGGGGGGGTGAATTTCGCCCCCCTCAGGTTTTTTCAGGAGTAGTGGAAAAACGGCGGCGGCAGCGCCGAAATTTCGTACAAAACCTGTCTTGGGGGCATCAATTACCACACTTTGGACAAGTTTTGACTTGAGTCCATTCAGGTCAGGTCACAAGTCCATGTCAAAGTGACCCACATTCAAAAAATGTTTTGCGTTCGTGCCAAGGCCCCAGTCTTTTTCGAAAGTTTTGAAACTTGCAGGATTTCATAAGAATCTAGTACTACAATTCGTATATCTGGATTTTTCGTATCGTGACCAAAGGTCAGGTCAATTCCTCACTCCTCATTAATAAGTGAAATGGGAAATAAACAAATGCTTCCTTTCAGAAATATGCATTGGATCAGGCTAATTCTTTTTCAGAATCATCTATTTTAGCTCATTCTAAATGATCAGGTGCAATTGTTGCTTAGTGATTTCTACAAGGTCATCTGAGGTATCAGCAATGATTTGGCTAATAATCTTGATAGACAAGAAATAGAGACGATTAGTTTAACACCAATGTGCTCTCTTGTTGGCGCGTTGTCCATATACAACAGACTACCTGGGTCACCAAATGACCTTGACCTGAGGCTCAAATTTTGAAGTTGACCTTACCATGGGGGGGTGGTGGTCACCGTATATATGTTTCACAAGCATCATTGAGACAAACACAGATTGGACGTCACAAATGTTTTCCCTATCTTTCTTAGGTGACATGCTTCACCGAAAAACTGTTTTGCTAAAAACGTAATTTTGACCTTTCATGCCTCTGGAGCTAAACTATTGATCTGAGGCCCCCCCCTCAATTTTGAGGAAACCTGGGTGGCGATTTGCAATTTCAATAGCTATCGATTGCCTCTCAAATGGTTTTTGCTTCCTAGCTATCATAGTTTCCGAAGATAATGGGGGTTCTGGAAAAGTCCTAAAGAGTCCTAGTTAAACCGGAAAATCTGACCTTTGGCTGACCATGGTGACCTCAATTGTGACCTGATCCCAAAAAGACTGAATACTTTCGATAGAGCCTTGCCTAGAGCTATCTAATGCCGTTTTCCGCTTGTCGCTACGGTTGCGATAGTTTTGGAGATCTCACGTGGGGGGGGCGGCAATCACCCCCCCCTGCAGTTCGTGTTCGACGCCGAACCCCCCTGCAGTGCGCGGGTAAGCTGAAAATTTGGTGTGCAGTTTGAGACAAACTACTGTCAATTGGAGTTAACTCCGGCACGTCAACTGGGGTAATTTTAATTTGTAACACGGGTCACTGGGGGGGGGCTTTTTTACAACCTTTGTATCTTCGGACAATATAGACATGCGGCTGAATCAACGGCATCGATAGCACCCAGTAAGATTGAATACAATGTCGAATTGAATTTGTGATCCCTAGAGGTCACTGGTGACGTCATAGGTCCAGGTCAAAGGTTAAAGGTCAAAATCTAGCCATTTGAGTTGATAAGCCATACATTTCTTCAAAAGCTTTGGTTGCAACCAATGATCACACAGAGTGCTCTAAAGGAGTGTGCCTACTCAGATTGGTCATGTGGAGTTGTTGACAACTAGCTGTAAACATATTTTTTCTGAATCTAGCCATGTACTTCATTTCCCAGAATCACTTTAGTTGCTGAGATATTCCAAGTCCGCCAATCACATCTGGCGAATATTAATTATCAATAGTCGCCAGAGAGCTTTCGCACCAGAAGCATTGCTCTAAATTACAACGCTAGCATATAATTGTTAGCTTGGCCAGTGCGCCAAGTATGTAACATTTTCGCTACTCTGTTATAGTGGACGATCGTTTTTTAGTTTTGAAACAAAACTAAATGCAAAACAGAAAATAAGTAAAAATTCAACTAACGGGCTTCCAGACGTGATAATTTTATCTACCAATAATCAAAAGGCAGTAGCTTCTTACCGTAATAAAAATATATTTGACATTTCAAAAGAGTAGGCACACTCCCTTTAAAGGTATGATACACATCCGGATGAGCTTACAGGGGATTTTTGACAAAATGTCGAGGTCAAGGTCAGGTAACACAAGGTCACGTGTCAAAAAAGTATACAAAAGTCCTGCAACACATGTTTTGCATAATATTTTACGCGTAGAACTCTATATTGATACTTATTTTACCACCTGACTTTTTGTACGTGAAGTAAAGGTCAAGTAAAGGTCAAATTAATGTCACAAAAGGTCAAAATTTGAAATTAATAAATACAACAATTAAATACACTTTTCTGAACCGGTTTTGTTTTAGAAATACCTAGCTGCCCTTCATTTGACTGTATCTGGTCAAAAAGGCCAAAAAACGATATTTTTTCAAATTTGACGTCATGAATTACCCAATACCCATACCTTAGATGTCATCACTCTGTCAAAAATAGAGATATCATTTTAAATATGTTCTGTTATATATATATATATATATATATATATATATATATATATATATTATATATATATATATATATATATATATATATATATATATATTACGTTTTTTTCAATATCTTCAGCTATTTTATGTTATTTTTTTATTTGAGGGGTCAAAAACAACTTTTCAAATATACGAGATCGCCATTTTGTATCTCTTGACAATAGCTATCTTCTCAAGTTTCGGATTCCGTTTTGTCTACTACATGACATTCGTACGGTCTCTTAAAGGGAATAGTTCACCTTGAAAAAAAAAAACGAGAAAAAGCTCAGAAATGATGAGAGAAGCAAGAAAATTAAGTATATACTACTAGTAAGTCAAAGAAACCTAATAGTTACGCGGAAACAGCAAATTAAAATGTCATTATTTGGTGTAATTCATATTTTCTTTTCCTCAAAGTAATGCGAAATCAGCTGGCTGAGAAAGCACGCAACGTCAATTAGATTTTAGTGAGGGATCGTGTCGTATACATGGTGTACTTGCCAAGTATCTTTCGCCACTGTCCGTCGCTCTGGGGCGTCCGTCTGGATTACTGTTCACAAGGTCATAGCACGACTGACGTCACTGGGATACCGGTCTCGCCGGTCGGCTTCCCATCCAACTCAGCGGGCGGCTGCGCGCGGGCGGTCCTGCGCCGCGGGCGGCCAATCAACAGCGGCAACTACCGAGCCTGGAACGTTTCAGGCAGCGCTGAACGCCTACGCATGACGCTCATGAACGTCTTGTTTAGACAAATTTTTATAGAAGATGTTTAAACATCAAAATCACTATGCATAGCATTACTGACAAAGTTCATTCTTGCAATAAAGAATGAGGTAACTGAAACAGTATGGTTTTGTCCAGCTATCACACTTTCCCAAGTCTTTACGTCATCTGTGCGTCATAATCATATCGTCAACGTCAGCCAAAATCAGCCAATCAGCAGATGGAGTACCGGGTAACCCGGTCCCAGACTTTTAGACTGAAGTATTACATAATTCAGAGTTTCCTTGGAAATGTGCAAAGCGTCACAAGTCCATTTTCAAGCATGGCGCCACAACTTGGCTATTCAACTCAAAACCTATGTTACAGGTGAACTATCCCCCTTAACCCGCGCACTGCAGGGGGTTCTTAGCGCCGAACACGAATGGCAGGGGGGGTTGATTTCCGCCCCCGTGAGATCTCCATAAACTACGCAACGTAGCGGACAAGCGGAAAACGGCCATTAGATAAGCTCTAGGCAAGCCTCTATCGAAAGTATTTCTTCATTCTTTTCTTGATCAGGTCGCAATTGAAGGTCACAGTGGTCACCAAAGGTCAGATTTTCCGGTTTTAGGACTCTTTTAGGACTCTTTTCCAGACCAGACAGACCAGACCAGACCAGACTTTTCCAGACCAGACCAGACCGCCGATTTTCCGCTACTCCTGAAAAACCTGAGGGGGGGGGGCGGAAATCAACCCCCCCTGCAGTGCGCGGGTTAAAGTTTAGCTGATTTTGGTATCAAAATCGTGTGTAGTGACGTTACTAACTTAGCTATATCTCCAAAAAATTCTGGCGAAATACAAAAAAAGCATGAAGGTGTAAAAGGGATGCCCGGTCAGGTACTAGAAGTTTGGCGTTGATAGCTCCATTATTTTGTGAGATATTCTAGATATTTCTCAGGGTGGGGGCTAACCCCCCAGTGACTCGTGGGTTAAGATGTCATGACAGCAGACCAATTTCCTTGCTATCAGATTTCTACGGGCTCGGTCGTCCTTCGCCGATTAAGGCGTCTTACTGATGTTAAGTATGATGAACTTCCGTAATAGTTCCATGTTGCAACAGGGTGAACGGTGGGCCTTCCAGCCTTAGATTACAATTAGGACATTATATTTTCTATGCACTTTTCTTAGCTGTGTTCTTCGCATATACCTAATGATTTATGTGTTGACTCTGCCTCTGAGTCTTATTATTGACATGCAGTCACACAATTCTTGTCAACCGGCAGAACGAAGAGTCAAATGGGAAAGCCTTACATGCCGCACACTACGTGATAATATTTGTCTTTTTCAAATCAATTTCAATCTGATGGCAACATATAAATAAGCTTTTTGTAGCGGGTTATGTTTTAACCCGCGAGTCACTGGGGGAGGGGCTTTTTTAGCCCCCCCCCCCACCGAGGAATATCTGAATATTCGCACGAAATTAATTGCAGCTATCAACGCCAAACTTATAGTACCTGACTTAGGCATCTTTTTCATACCTTTGCAGTTTTTTGTTAATTTTCGTCAGATTTTTTTTTAGATAAAGCTATGTTAGTGACGTCACTACACACGATTTTGACACCAAAATCAGCTAAACTTTAGGAGACCGTAGACGTAGAAATGCCATGTAGCAGACAAAATGGATTCCGAAAACTGGAGAAGATAGCAAATGTCAAGGGCTACAAAATGGCAATCTCGAATTTTTGAAGAAAAAAATTGGACCCCCAAATTTTCCCCATTTTTTTTTGAAAAATGACAAAAAATGAACACTTTTTAAGATATTTAAAAAAACGGAATATATGTAAAATGATTATACATATTCAACCACCATACCGAATTTCAAAATGATATCTGTATTTTTGACTGAGTGATGTCATCTAAGGTATGGGCAACTCGTGACTTCAAATTTTGAAATTTTATTTTTGTCCTTTTTTGACCAGATACAGACAAATAAAGAGCAGCACTGTATTTATGAGACAAAACCGGTCTATCAAAATGTACTGCTTTATTGTATTCGTCAATTTCAAGTTTTGACCTTGTGGGACATGGATTTGACCTTTACTTGACCTTTACGTCACGTACATTAAAGGGAATGTTTCACTTCTCTGAAAGTTGTCCAATGTACGCCGCTTGTGGTGCCAAAATATGAAGTTAATTTGCTGCCGAACCACGATTCTGACATTTGTTTCTCACAAACAGTGCTCAATTTAATGAAAACTAAGTTTTAGTTATTTGGGCTGATGACGTCATATGTAAGGATTTTTGGAAATAGAAAAAACCTTCACGCTTTGTATGTCTAGTTATGGCTAATGTTAGCCAAATGTAAAAAACAAGTCTACTTTTATCAACATTTGATAAAAAGGGCATGACGACATCGCTTTTAAGAGGGCTACCCTAATACACTAGCGGCTTTATTTTTTGCAGATGTCAAAACCAAACTCAATTTTACTTTCGATTAGACCTCTGTGGGTGTTTTAACTTTACAATACTTAATTTCAATGGAAATCCAACAACTTGGCCATCTCAACTCACATCTATGTTAATGTGAAACATTCCCTTTAAGTCAGGTGGTAAAATGAGTACCAATTTCGAGTTCTACAAGTAAAATGGAATGTACAACATGTGTTGCATGACTTTCGTATAATTTTTGGGCATAGTGACCTGATGTGACCTGACCTTGACCTTGACATTTTGCCATACATCTTCAATTACCTATGCATGACTTTCGTATAATTTTTGGGCATAGTGACCTGACCTTGACCTTTTGCCATAAATCCCCAATTACCTAATTCTGGATGTGTGTCATACCTTTAAAAAGGGATATAGCACTTTAACTTACTTTTTAACTAGAGTAGCCAATGTCGGTGTACTGAGAAACCCTAACTAAAAAATCTGAAATTTGTCTTCCAAAACGACCTAAGTTACTGAGGTTGAACGCAAAAACCGTGGTCAATATGTGGTCATATTTCAAACGTCACAAATCCCGTGACGTATCGCATACGTCATCAGTAGTTACTCCACTGATGATTTTCCACCGCATTGCTTTTGAACCGTCCGCCCAGTATTTCAGTTCTACCGAAAGGTATTGACTTGAAACAAATTGTAAAATGTATGTCAATTTTCTTGTCAGTTTTCATTGGATTTCAATTTGAAAAATAATGCAGACAATGGTCTTTGAAAGGCCTAACTGTTGATGGGTATCTTGAACCGGTAGCTGCAATATTATCCGCCAATAGAAGCATATTCCAGTACTAAACTAATTGTATTTCACTCAATGTTACCCAATGGGGGCAAATTCACTATGGTGGATAGTATAAATAAATATTTGTTGTCAATTGTGAACCGATTTCCAATTAAAATACCCATAGATATATGTGAGGACATAAGGTTTGATGTGGGAGTCAATGTCATTACATACAATCAACAAATATTAAGACAGTTTGTGTGTGTTTACGAGAAGTCGGGTTCCCAAAAAAACAATGAGGCCAAACTGTGAATTTTAGATCCAGAAAAATAATACAGACAAAGGTCTCAAAGGCACAACTGTGAGGGTGTCCTTTCCGATTAGCTTAAAGTATTCTCCGCAATAGTAAGCATATGCAGTGGCTTAACTAATGAATTTCATTCAATGGGCTAATCACACATTGGACAATTCACTCAGGGATATTGAGTTTTAAGTAAACTATCATTGTCATTGTAAAGTTGATTTCCTATTAAACATTACTAAAAGGATGCTGAACCCAGTGCAAACATTAACACATTTGTATCGCGTCCAAATATTATTGCGAGTCAGGAACCAGCGAACGCAGTTGGTTTACTCGTTTTTACGCATTCTGATTCAAGGAACGATTTGCCGCGATGCTCGACGCACAACTCGCTTTTGGTGACGCAAGGTGACGCACATAAACATAGCTATCAAATACAAACAAATTCTGACTTTTTTTCGCAAAAATGAATGCCAGGACCGTAATCAGGGCATTCTTCTCCATCTTTCTACATACTTCCCAATTCTTATTCCCTTTAAGATCACTCTGGGTGATCATGGTTGCAGCAAAATGCTTTTAATGGAAAATATGGTCTGTAAACTGGATGTGAACTAGAACGGCTAGATTTTGACCTTTGACCGTACCTGTGACGTCACCACTGACCTCTAGGGCAACACAAATTATTTTTCGTCGATGAACTTTCCCGGGCTATCGATTGCCGTTTGATTAAGCTTGATCGTCTAATTGGTTGCGAAGATACAAGGTGGGGGGCTAAACAAGCCCCCCCCCCAGTAAATCGTGTTACAGAAAATACCCCAGTGACTGCCGGGTTAAACATGGCAATGGCAATATTTAAGTAAAACTTGAGGGTCGTACACTATCGTTATTTTTACTCGGGTTTAAAAGTTAGTTATATATTTTTCGAAGTTTCAAGAGTATATAACATGTAAAAACAAATATTTCAGCGCTCATCGTGGCGCCTTCCTCAGTGAGTGAGTGGTGCAAGTAACTTTTCTTGAGGTTAACCCGCGCCCCACTGGGCCTCTGCATTTCCCTCGCCCGACTGGGGGATGTTTGAACACCCCCCCCCCGTCTTAATACTTCGGCGCCTATGCATGTAGACAAAAAAAAAAAATAAGACAGCTTGTTGAACGTCATTCAAAAGGCGTTTGAAACTATCAGATTTATTCTTCCTTCACGTCAAAACTCAGTGTCACCAGAGAAAGTCATCGGAAGGTCAAATCTTCCACTTTTTAGAGAGAGACATCGCTCCATAGACAACCCTATAATCTTTCGAACTAGTGCAGCTTTGATCGGCTTGCACGAAGTCAGCTTACAATGGAAAATGGGACAACGCTAGGCTAAATCCTCTAAAAATGAAGCCCTCAGGATACAATAGATAATATAGTGCTACCTAGATAACACTTGAAAAAAGCTGATATTCTTGGGTTCAATATTTTTACTGTGAAAAGTAACTTCTTACTACCAAAAATAACGCCATACTGTTTACGCGCATTCGTTTTGTCTCGTCAAGGCGCTTTAAATATGTCAAATTTGATCATTTTAGGTCAACTTGAATTAGACCTAGGTCAGGGTCAAGTGTGACCCAAAGAGGTCATGGTGTGCATATCAGAAGATGTGTCTTGACGAGACACCACACTGGGAAAGTTGCAGTTCTCTATTCTTATTATGGCCAGATTATTGACGAAAGGTGTTGGTGGACCTCGGATGACCTTGATGAGCCCCGTTATTTCCCTGAGCAAAAACCTGCACTTGGATCATACTAATATCATATGATAACATCATCCCAGAAGGAAATGGACTGATTCGTCGCACTTAAGAAAGCATTGATTATTTCTCCATGACTTATAATGCGGGAGATCGGAAAATTGACCCGACCTAAGGTCACCGATACAAAAACCAAAAATACGTCATTTGTAGATACTAATGATTAATTGATCCTGGAAAGTTTAATATTGATCCCTTGAAAAAAACTGTAGTTATGGGCACGACCGCAACGTTTTTGTAGGTAGGGTCACTGACCTGTTGACTGGTGACCTGGACCTGACCTGACACGGAACTTTAATTTTCGCAAAATGTCGGAAAGAATCAGTGAATAGTCGATGCCAAAATTTGGCGCGCTACGCGCCGCCGTTTTTTCGTTATCTTGAAAAAAAACATGAGGGGGTGTTTCAAACACCCTTCCGAGTGGGGGCGCGGTTAATTGTGCTTTACAGCTACTCTTTGTATCGTTTAGCACGTTTTGGTTTTGACGCTTACGGTAGTTAATGAAGCGGAAATAATGTAAATCGGCAATGTTTAGGTATATTGTAGCGTGGATTTAGCAGCGAAAATATTGCCATAAAAATCTATATTTTCACATGCATTTAAGAGACGATGCATTGGTCTACACATTGGGTGTTGTTTCATAGCTTCACGTCCCTGAGTGCGAGCAATTATTTAAAAAAAAAAAAAAAAAAAAAAAAAAAAAAAAAAAAATAAAAAAAAAAAAAAAAAAAAAAATAATAAAAAAAAAAAATCGTTTAACCCTATTAGTTGGCAGGCTCATTGGCAGTGGCGGATCCAGAAAATCTTCAAGGAGGGGTCATCAATTGCAGTTGCGTGCCCCTACCTATACCCAATAATGCAAAATCGATGGATTTGGTCCACTATATTTTGAGGGTGCTCCTATTTCATTTTTTATAAATGTAGAGGTCCCCACAGGTCAACAGAGATCCCCCTCAGGCGGCCAGACTGCCTCTCAGGCGGCAAGAGTGCTCCCTCAGGCGGCAAGAGTGCCCCCTCAGGCGGGTAAAGCTGCCTCCTCATACGGCCAGAGGTCCCCTCAGGTCAACAGAGGGCCCCCTCAGGCGTCCAGGAGTGCCCCCTCAAGCGGCAAGGGCCCCCCTTCAGACTGTGGAGTGCCCCCTCAGACGAGCCAGTGCCCCTCAGGTGGTCAGAGTTCCCCTCGGCGGTCAGAGTGCCCCTCGGCGGTCAGAGTGCCCCCTCGGGCGGTTCAGAGTGCCCCCTCAGGTGGCCAGAGTGCCCCCTCAAGTTCGAGGCCCAAGGAGGGCCATGGCCCCTTGGCCCCCTCTCTGGATCCGCCACTGCCTCCTTGGCTACCCCTATTAGTGGCAGGGGGCGGATTCGGCCCTCCGGAGATCTTGAGATCTACCCGTTCGATTTGCAAAAATCAAACGATTTTTGATTCCCTGCAACACAATGTACATTTCTTTACAAAAAAAAAAAAAAAAAAAAAAAAAATGGGGCAACGGCCGGGGTACAAAATTATACAAAATATAAATATTTTTGATCCAACACAGCTGCCATGTTTATCAACCGATTTTAGCACAACTAATAGGAATCAACAGATATTGAGTTGGAAATTGATATATTTTGACGATTTGTGAAAATAAAAATCATAGGCGTGTGCAGGTCACTAAATTGGGGGTAAAATAAAAACGTAATTCAACCATTTTGTATGTTTTTTTTTTGATAAATGCAATGGTTCGTTACTTTTACATAGGACACAATAGTTATAAATCAAATTTTTGCCATAGGCCATGCCATGTTACCGAAAAAGTGAGGTCAAACATACACAAATATTAACCTCAGTCATGCTGCTGCCAAGTAATATAAAAAGATACTGGTCATAAATAGTTCCGATTCTATTGTTGTAATTCATCATAGGCGTATCCAGGATCGAAATTGGGGAGGTGCAATACCTTTTGATAGGAATAGTTCCCGCTATTATAACACTAACTAGTCAACAGTGACTAGCTTACTTGCAACTTTAATTCACATTCGTTACCCACTTTTTACCCTACCTGGGCTCGCCTATTATCCTATAATGTTTTAAAGAGGACCATCTGGTGCGTTTTCTATCTGATCATCATCATCATCATCATCTGAAAACTGCAGTATGTTATGTTATTGTAGGCCCATGCATCATAGTTTCCTTGCAAAAATATTACCCCTTTTTTCGATTCCTGAGCGCGCCTCTGGAATACAATGTCTTCATTCTCTCTCTCCTGGCCTCATATTTGAATACATCATACTCAACTATTTGTTTATTGCGCCGAAATCGCTGGCATAGCGTAATCAACATGCTAGTCAACCCCCTTTGTATGTGCCTGAACACGCCCTTGAAACTCAAGATGTAACAAATTATGCAAATAATAGAAGGGAAACTATCTTTAGCATC
>VOPJ01003081.1:0-25184 GCA_014673585.1 Semibalanus balanoides
CGGAAATCAACCCCCCTGCAGTGCGCGGGTTAAAGACAAGGCAATCTATTCTTAATGTTTGAAAATTACTGCCAAAACAGATTCGCCCTCCTGACGACTGGTTTGCAAATTATCGCTCTGCAGCGTGAATTTGTTGGGCGAATTAGCGCATTTTTGCTCATTGGTTGTGTTGCAGAACGCAAAATTTTGTGATAATGACTAATTTGTCGTGATACCAGCTGATTTGTCGTGATACTGACTAATTCGCTCTGTTGGCAATCACGCCCTTAGGTAGGTAGGTACCTTCCATCGTGTGCAGGGATGAGGACGATCACTTTGATTTCAGTCCTCAAATTTCACTTCTCAGCCCAAGTCTAAGTGTTATTGATGAGGGGTAGGGTTGGGTCTTCGGCATTATCACATTTCATCTAGTGACTTGGTATTTCCTCAGGGGGAGAGCATGGTACTACCCATTTGCTTTCATCTCTATAAATCCTGCCAAATCTGATGTATGTGCAAAGCTTTTGCTCTCAAAGGGCTAACATCCAGTAGGGCGCCATAGTTGACAATAAACAAGATCAGGAAGAAAGTGTAAATTTCAACTCGATTGGGCAAGTACCCACAGTAAACCTTTGCCACATATTCAACTTTGTATGCTTGCATTTTTTACATTTAACTCTCGCCAGTGTAGGGGGTGGGGTGGATGCCACCCCAGTGTTGGATTTTTGCCCATTTGTTGGATTTTTTAATCCCAAAAAGTTGTGCTTCAAGAAATAAGTATGCTACAGAAAAAAATGTACACCATACACTATATAAAAATGAATATCTGCTCTGCTGACGACCGACAGCGCCCCCCCCCCCTCCCAGTCAACAGCACATGTCTGAGGAGCCAAATTATTGTCATTTGTGTACTATTTTTGCAAATGTACTACAGCTGTGCAAAAAAATATGCTTCAATCCAAAAGCCCAAACCTAAAATCCAACACTGTGCCACCCCCTCGGTTTTTCCAGAATAACTCACGTAAATATCAACCGACTGCAATGAAACTTTCAGTACCCTACTTTACATCAATTTGACATATACTCAGAAAATTGTGAATTTCTAACCCATATGACCCATGACCTTTGACCTGTTTCTCAAGGTCGTGTTTTGCGAAACTGTCGTCCCGTGGTAACGATTCTTGAAACATGTGCAGTTCCTGAGTGTTTGTTGTTCAGGAGCATATGCAAAGGTGTTTCTAGGTGACAGTTGTTGCTTCTGCTGAAATTGGGATCTCGATTGACCTTTTCAGAGGTCAACGGATGTCACTGACCTCCGATGACCTCAGATGTTTTTTCCTCTTCTGTCCGTTTCTAGTGCAGTTTGTGGCGCTGATTTCAATTCTGGGGTCCATATAACATGATTATATGTTCCACTGGGGTCATGCACTGTCAAAGTTCAACCGAGGTCACTGACCTCAGATGACCTGACATGACCTTTTTTAATTTGGCAGATATTAGATCATTTTGTGATGCTGATTTCAAATGTGGTGTCTATTTAGCATTCTTAGATGTTTTTTTTACGATTTTAACCTGATAAGTTCATTTTTTACACATTTAATATTTGATGACATTTCGGCTTTGACATGACTTTAGAGGTCACCTAATGAACCAGGACATTAAAATCTCAGATGTCAATGACCTCCTCTCGTCACAAGCAACACGCTCGTTTTTTAATCGAAGCTCTTGCTCAATTAGGGGCCAAACGCCAAGGGTGGTCGTACCCCCCCCCCCCTACACGGTCACGCAGTGATTATGAGGGGGTGATTATCACGCAGTGACTCGCCCTTACACGGGCGAGGGTTGAATGCTAATTAGCAAATGTGGGTCATACCGATGATTGTCCTACAGCACTTTAAATGTTACAAAAGTTTAACTTATTTTAACTATTTTGTCACTGTGTATCTTTCTAGAGGCCATACACTATTATGTACTTAAGAATGTATCTTAGATACCTACCTAATAATATTGGAAGCTCCGACTTGTGAATGATTCTGAACTCTGATTGAATCATTCTTTCTGATTGAATAATTATTATTTCATGTGAATCATTCATGAATCCATTCACCTAATAAATGATTCAATGAATCATTGATTGAATCATTCATACAAAGAAAAGATGAATAATACTTTGTCACCTTTTTAACACTCATTTACAACTTTAGTTCCTTCAATAACTACTTAATACAAAGACCAACCAGTTGTAAATGAGTTGTTAATTACAAAAGTTGTAAATGAGGATTGAAAGTTGGACCTGAGGTGAAAAACCTCAGGTTCAACTTTTAACCCTCGTTTCCAACTTTTGTAGTTGTTCTGGTGTTAGCATTACAGGCATCGAGCATTGGTGACGTCACTGGTGTCTCATGGCAAAGTTTAGTTGAACCAATGTCCACCCAGCCCCAAGGGTTTGAATCTCCATCAGCAGCGATATATTATCAAGGTTAGGTAAGATTCGATTAGGATCCATCTAGAAGGTTGCAGACAAGATTTGCAGACAAACAATTATGGACGAATATTTTGTCATGCACCAGTGACGTCATCAAACCAGCTGCACCGTCCGGCCCTTACATTACATATATACGATGAAATGTGAGAAATGGGGGTTTTTAAGTGAGAAATGAGGGACTTAAGTAACAACTGAGAGATTTTAAGTTGGAATTTATAAAAAGTTGTAAAAAATGTTTTAGGTTCGAAAAAGAGTAAAAAGATAGTTGAAGGAAAAAAGTTGGAAAGAAGGGTTTTAAAGGCACCCATTAATTGTAACCTCATAGAAAATATGGTGATTGAATCATTCATAGCATAATTAATCATTCTTTTTTGGGGGACAGCAGAAACTAAACAAACAATTGTTTTTTGGGGGACAGCAGAAACTAAACAAACAATTGCCCACCCTCATAATGGGAAATGGAACTGAGTCAACACATGTCAAGATCACTTTCAGCACCTTCATTTAGTCTGTAAACACCCTTATTCTTAATATATGCACTGTTATTTGCACTTGAGCATTGCTTATTATTGTGATTTAATCCTTCATGAATGATTCATTGAATGAACATGATTTATTGATTCATTGATGATTGATTCATTGAATGAACATGATTGATTCACATAAGCCTGTGAATCACTTTGAATCATTTTCGTCAATAACTCTGGACATAATGGGGAAGTGCAACTTTTACCAATGTGTTTGTCTCGTCGATACACGTCTCCTTATATGCAACATGACCTACTTGGGTCACCAATTGACCTTGACATGGGTCATTGTTTTAAGTTGACCTAACATGATACCATTTAACAAATTTCGAAGTGTCTTGTCGATACAAACACGATGGCGTAAACAGTATTGCGTTACCTTTATTAGGTAAGAAGTTATTTGCGAAATCATTTTTTAAATCAGCATTTTTTACTCTAACCCTATTACTGTGGGGGGGGGACGAATCGGCCCCCTTGAGGTTTTTCGCGTACAGTTCATTCATAACTCAAGCCACAATCTTCAAACTTGCTGACTTTTCCTATCATTTCATTGCGCATCGAATGGTGTACTTTTTCCAAATTAAATCATTAGGTGGGGGTCCAAGACAGTTTTTAGGGGAGGGGGGTGTTCGGCCGTTTTGACACAAAATCTGTGCATGGTTAAGCACTCTTGGGGAGTTGTGTGTTGAAGGGAAGTGTTAGAGAAAACAGACATCGGTAGAGAATTGATTGTTCTTTCAGATGGAAATATCGAAATTTCAAAATTTTGAATTTTGAAATCCGAAAATTTTGAAAACTTATTTTTTCCACAAAATGATACATTTTTTATTTTCATGACGTTTCAAAAAACATGAATATATGTAAGAGAAAACATGTCAATTTATATGTTTTGAAAGTTTCAGGGTGATATCTAAATATTTGATGACCTGATATCAGGCCAAATGCTAAGCTTTCGATATAAATGTATGGTGAAAAATGAAAAACAAGGGTTTAACACATTGTATCAATCCAATTATTTCAGTATCATGTCATCTCAGGCTTTTCTTGATGCACAGGATGGATTTTTTAGTCAGTGACCTTTTGAAAGTTCATTCAAGGTCACGAACACATTTTTATCGATAACTCGTGACAGGAACACCATAGAGACTCGCAAATTGTCTAAAAATGTTTGTCTCGTCAATACGCATCTTTTGATATGCAGTTTGAGCGACTTATGTCATCTTGACCTTGACCCGGGGTCAAATTTCCGATTTGTCAAAATTGGTATGATTCGAACTGCAATGACGAGAGGAACACGATGGTATCAAAATAAGTGCTCTATATGTTTTATATAAAAAGTTATTGACGAACAAACTTTTGCTGACAAAACATTTGTTAACATTTGTTGACCTCTACAGCCCAAACCATTGAACTGAGGTCATTTATGATGCCATAGTGGCGAAATACAATTAAAACAGCTTACAGTACTTTTTCGGATTCATCCTAGCTGCCATAGTTTATGAGATAATGGCAAGGTTTCCTGAAAATATCATGTTTTGACAAATATGACTTTTGATGACGTCATTTGACCTTGAATATAGTGACCCAAGGTCACCAAAACTTGACAAAATATAATTCATTGTTGACCCTAACCACATACCAAGTTTCATGTTTCTAGCTCTTATTGCAGCCGAGATCTGAAGAAGAGGGGCGGAATAAGTCCCCCCCCCCGACAGATTCGTATACTTTTCATCCCTCCAGGAATAGGATAATAGGATTAACCCGCGCCGGGCCGGGGGGGAGGGCGTTTAGACGCCCCCCTCAGGTTTTTCCTGGATATCGGGAAAACGGCGGCGCTTAGCGCCACCAAATTTTCAGAATCGGTTCATTCATCTTTTGCCCAGGTTTCGCTATTTTTTTACTTCAGGTCATATCAGGTCAGGTCACCAGGCCAGGTCATGTGACCCCCACCTCCAAAAAAGTTTGCGGTCCTACCAAAGCCAGAGTTTTTGGTTGATCGGTTTCGTATTTTCAGGATTTCATCAGAGCATTACTAACTATAGTTCGTATATCTCAGATTTTTAATATCGGTGACCTAAGGTCAGGTCATTTTCTTGAACTCTCTATTCAATGGGGAAATATTCAAATGCCTTCCATTCTGAGGATACGCATGATATCAGCCCAATTCCTTCTGTATCATGTTATTATAGGCCATTATTGAAGACCAATATGCAGGCTTTGTTCTGGTATCCCTACAGGGTCAGCCGAGGTCACCCAAGGTCACCAACACCTTTTTGTCAATAACTCTCGATATAATAAAGATACAGAAGTGAAAACAGCACCAATGTGTTTATCTCGTCAAGAAGCGTCTCCCAATGTGCAACATGACCTTATTGGGTCACCACTTGACCTTGACCTGAGGTCAATTTTCTAGGTTGACCTAACCTGGTAATAATATGCATGATTCAAAGCGCCTTGACGAGACAAACACGATGGTGTCACAGTTATTTCTGTATCTCACTCAAGTAAGCAGTTATTCGTGAAAACAGTTTTTGGCAAAAAATAACCTTTTTGACTTTCGATGACCTCTGGAGCCCGAACTATTGACCTGAGTTGAAATTTGAGGACATGGGTGCGATTGCAAATATAAATAGCCATCTATTGGTTATTTAATCGTTTGCTCCTAGCTATCATAGTTTCCGAGATAATTGGGGGTATCTGGAGCTAAGTCCTAAATCTGGAAAATCTGGCCTTTGATGACCTCTGGTGACCCTAATATTGACATGATAACTTGTCTTACCGAAATAGTTTCGAAATCGCTTTTGACGAGCTCTTGAATGGTAGTTTATGTCTAGGTCCCATAGGAGCCGAGTTAGAAGGGGGTGTCGAAACGCCCCCCCCCCCGGCCCGAGGAAGGTGGCGCCGAGCACCGGTCCGGGCGGGTTAATGACCTCTACAGCTGAAACTATTGACCTGAGATCAAATTTAAGGACAACTAGGTCGATTGCAAATTCAATGGCTGGCGATTGTCTTTTGGTCGTTTGTTTCTAGATAGCATAGTTCCCGAGATATTTGGGGGTTTCTGGAGCGTTGTCCTAAAACTGGAAAATTTGACCTTCGATGACCTCTGGTGACCTGAATTTAAACGTGAGCGAAAACAAATATAAAATAATTTGGAATTGTTTTTGATGACGTTTCGAACAGTGGTTTTTGTTTTGGTGTACGTGGCCAAAAAAGCACGAGGTAAGAGGGGGGTGGTGTTCAAGCCCCCCCGCCCCCAGTAGGACGCGGGAAATGCAGAGGCCCAGTGGGGCGCGGGTTAAGGGCGCCCTCCGATACTCATCTGAAGGCGCCCTCCCACATACCTTCAAAAGCGCTCTCTGATACAATTCTGAATGAGCCCTCCCACACGCCTCCAAAGGCGCCCTCCGATACAGCTCTGGGTTTGGCTTACCTCTGGCATTGGTTTTGAAATTGTTTAATCAGTTTTCAGCATTACAAGTTTTGTATAACTTTGTATCTGGCTGTGTACTGTGCCACAGACTGCATTTGTGACAGTCTGTGGTTTATATCATCATTACAAAAAAATCGTCAAACAATAAAAAATGCAATTAAATCGGAAGCCGAACTTGGCCACCCACGACGTCCTATTTAGTGTCGGCGATTTTGTGTTCATTGACCAATCAAGGGCGTTGTCACGCGTCTTGGTGCACTTGCTTCATTTCTGGCCCTATGACTTGTTTACATATACATTTGTTTGTATTCAATTCGCCAGAATTGTCTACAAATATTGTGCCTCCATAGCTCTCTATAGCTCAATAATGTATCATTGTTCGTCATTGTTATCATTGTTCGTCGTAATAATATATCATTGTTAATGTATAATTAATGTATATAAATAATGTATCATTGTTCGTCGTCATTGTTCTATTTTTCAAAGTTATGCGACTTTTGGAGAAATAAATACCACCATCGTTTTCAGCAACACTTACTTTCATATTGTTTACTACAACGGGCGTATATTGGACAACTTTCAGAAAGTGAAACATTCCCTTTAACAATCCAGCGAACACGGGGAGCTTCGCAGCGTAATCCGTGGGGAGCTGGATGTTTGTGTTGGATTTTACAAGTGTTTGTTGTTAATCGTATAATGCCTGATACAGCAATCCCTTTGTTCCAGGAACTTACTCGCCAATCCTTCTATTTTAGGAATTAATGTTGCAAGGACTGCAACATCGCTCCTACAGCACCATGCCAGGACGAAAACCACCTCAACACAGGCTGTCAGTCGTAAGTCATTGTTATGACTACTTTTCTTAATTTTGATCTCTAGTTCTTGTGATAAATAACTTACATTTCCAATTTGATGATACAATATTATCGACTCATGCTGTCGCAAAAGAAACGGTGCTCATTATATACATTATATCACACCTAGCCTCATATTTGGTGATTATTTGCGCGTTTCTGATATAAACCTAATGAGTGGTGTTGGACAGCGCCAATGAGAGTATCATGTTTTAGATTTTATCTGAACTTCGATCATGCAGTTTTCTTTTTTACTGCAGCTTTTGTTAGGCAGAGTTTGCTACGTGGACTCAGGCACCCATTATCTGGTTCCGCAATCCCTATGTGTCGTAAGAATCTACCTGTGCCCTTAGTTCCGCAAAGCCTCTATATGGTCGTTCCGTCCTGTCTGACCTTATCTGGGTGTGGCCGCCGCCTGGGGCTGAAGACTCTACAGCCAATCAATAGCTCAAACAGTAATGCCGGCTGACCTCGGGAACTCTAGTCGATTCGAAACATCTCTGCCTTGCCGAGACAGAAATGAAGCTGGACAGCGCTCTTACGACTGAACTGCAGCTCATCATGGCCTTCGTAATGCTTGTTTTGTAAATATATCTGTTTTCCCATCCTATAATTGTAATCTCTTTCATACTCCTTTGTTACAGCTAGCTGTGTTGTTGCCATTATCAGATGTCATGCCACTTGTCCAGTATGATCCGCTGTCTTGTTACCATTATCAAGTGTCATGCTACTTTTCCAGTATGATGGGCGCCATATAGCTATTTTTTCCGGCGCCCTTAAGCCCCAATCATCATCTGATCATCATTATCCAGTATGATCCAATGGCTCCATTTGTCAACAGGATGTTTGTTATGTCAGACTATTGAGGGACGAGTCAGGCTCTGCACACTCATGCGCTGTACACTGTACAGTACTGTACTGTACAGTAATCTAAACACTGAAGTGACAGTCATTTATTTTTCAGCAACTAGTCTAAAAGTTGATCCGTCACAGAAGAAGAGTTTGTCAGACTTCGGCAAATATGTGGCTGATTGTCTGCCTAAGTATGTTCAGAAGGTTCAGATTTCATCAGGAAACGAACTTGAGGTAAGTGATCCAGGTGTCGTGCCCAGTGTCCCAGAGTTCTCGTGTGTATTGCAACACCCTTTGTTAGCGATTAACCCTGTTCCGTGCGGGGGAGGGAAGATTCTGCCCTCCCCAGTAGTTTTTCGCATGCCGCCTTATAAACATTAAGCCTAGCGTCTTGAAACTTTGTGACTTTTCCTAGAATTGAATGACGCGTGTTGTGTAAAAAAATTGGACCAGCGAAGCGGCTCCAGGCTCAGGTTTTTGGGAGGTAGTTACGAATGCGGTTGTGCGGCGCATACTTCCTTTGTGGTTTTTCGTGGAATAAAAGCGTCAGTAACTATGTCACTGCTATATACATCATACATACTTATATTATGTATATATATACATATATATATATATATTTTTTTTTTGGGGGGGGCAGAAGCGCACTCAGGTACATAAAATGGGAGGCGATATCCTTCGTCAAATTAGGCCCAACTTCAAATTAGTGAGATGACAAAGGGCGTTTCGCGCATGTTGCCCCCACGTTGTTTGCTTGGATCCGCCTATGCGCAATACATTGCATTTGACAAATTACAGCATTAAAGCCCACATGTGACGTTCCTATCGTCCCAAACAATCACGAACAGCACAATATATTTGTTATCAGAAAATCCCCCATTTTTCATCCCTATGTACGCCTATGATTTTTCATTTGTGTACTTGTCCTTTTCTTATATTGAAAACCATTACATTGGAAGCTCAAAAACGTTTCGTGCATGAAAATCAATCGAATCACATGGCCGCAATGACCTTTCAAAAAAACGTACTTTTACCCCCTGGCCCATTACAAAAAAATAAAAATAAAGACTTTGTCCCGACGAATCGAATGGTGTGTCTCATTTAAATCGGTCCAGCAGTTCTCGAGATCTCTAGGGGGTGTCAGAATCTGCCCCACCCCCACCCAGCACGTTAACGTTATTCTAGCCGCCAGCATGGAATAGGGTTAAGAGGCATTCGGTGAGGTCATTGCTTGTCTTAAAAGACGAGCTTAAAGACGAGCAATTACGTCTTGTCGAATGGCTCTTAATCGCTAACAAAGGTTGTTACAATATACCCGAAAGTTCCGATTTTAATCTTCTTCTCGTGGAGTAAGGGTGGCAACCCATCTAAGTCCTCTCTGTATTTAATTTTCATCTGGGATTTCTTCGTGCTTTGGGACCTTCCGATCTGACCAGGGGTCCCTCTGGTGTTCCAAGAAGCCCCTGTTGTGTGTCAAGGGGCCCATTGGGCCTGTCAGAGGTTCTTCCGACCTGGCCAGGGAATGCGCTGGCTGCTTTGTCGCTCTGCCGGCATGCTCAGGGGCCCTCCTACCTGCCCAGGGGCCCCTCTAGTCTGGCTAGGAACTGATATGGCATGTTCAAGGGCCTTTCCGACCGGCCCAGAGACCCTCTCGGTCTAGCCAGGTGCCCCTATCACTAGCCAGGTGCCCAGGAGTCCCTCCAATCTGCCCAGGATTTTTCTGGACGGACTACGCTGGCTGCTTTGTCGCCTCGTCGACATGATCAAGGGCCCTCTGACCTGCCCTTAGGCCTCTTCGTGCTGGCTAGGGGCCAATTCGGCAGTTCAGGGGCAGGCGCGTGGCCAAGGGGAGGGGGGGCTAGAGGCCCGGTGGGCCCTTTTAGGCGCGCTAAGGGCCGACGAGACCGCGCGAAGCGCGGTATCATGGGCTATTTAAGAGTCGAAAAAACACGCGAAGCGTGGTGTTTCGGAAGTTTAGAGCATTTCAGAGGTTTTTGAGGGGCACCAGGGCCCTCTCTGAAAGACCAGAGGGCCCTTGGACGTTCAACAGAGCCCTTTACAAGTTAGAGGGGCCCCTGCACAAGCCAAAAGGGCCCCTGAGTGGGTCAAAGGGCCCCTGAACACGTCTAATTAGCACCTAGCCAGCACAGAGGGGCCTCTGGGAAGGTCGGAGAGGCCCCTGATCATGTCGGCAGGGTGAAAAGGCAGTTTATCAGACGCTATGTTTCACTGACCGACTGCGGGTCGTTTGTTTTCAGGTGCTGATCGCGCCGGAAGGTGTCGTGCCCGTGCTGCAGTTCCTTAAAGACCACCACAATGCTCAGTTCACTAACATCTCTGACATAACGGCGATGGACGTGCCGTCACGCCACTTCAGGTTTGAGGTGAGTGCAGCTTGGGCACTGCATGCCGTCCTACCATCCTCGCAAGCTCATCGTCGTCGATCGACTGGGCAGTACTGCTATCTCGGGTCCCTGCTGTTAGCAACGAACAGTCGTTCCTTCCCAGTTCCCACTGCTGCCCCCTCCCCCGCTGGACATGCAGCTCCCTTTACATATCGCACGGCTTTTTTCCAGGCACCTATATTCATGTAGACTACCCGTTTGCCCGCTATACTCCTGGTTTTACACGCCTTGTCGTTCGCTGGACCGAACCACCAGGCAGTCAATGCCTTAGCGTGATTGGGAGGGGGGCTGGACCGAACCACCAGGCAGTCAATGTTTTAGCGTGATGGGGGGGGGGGCGTAGCGTCTTAGCCTACGTATCAGTTGGGGGCTGCCGTCCAGGTGGCAGGGACGACATGAGTCTCTTAGCGCTGGGATCTGTGACGTCCTGTCCCCTTGTTCGCCTTGTTCGCCCAGGGTCGGGTCCGGTCCCGCGTGGCTGCACGGCTGGGGTGGCTGCTGCCCACGCGGTCCCGTCCCCGACTCCTTTGTAATGGCATACACTTAATCAGCACCTTACAAACCCTTTTTAAACCTTATTCCCTCAACGTATCTTTTTGCCCTTCCTCAAGTCTAAAACAACCTTTTCCGCAACTTTTCGTATACTTCACTTATAAGTCCCTTATTCTTTACCTTTTAACGCTGCATGGCAACTGCATTTCACTAGGGTTTAGTATTTTGTCCCCATTCTGTAACTTTTCTGAAGCTATGGTTAGTTGTTATCAGCTGAATCTGGAATATCCTTATCTGACCTAACCTAACATATCTTACACCAGTATAATTACAAAATGTAAGAAATGAGGGCCAAAAAGTTCGACCTGAGGTGAAAAGGCTGCTCCTTCATCCTTGGAAGTTGTTATGGAGGGATTCGAAAGTGTAAATGAATCTTAAAAAGGCAGCGAAAGTATTTTTTAAATGTCCGGGTTTCCATGCTTCCCGGAATGGCATGGCTTCAGGACAATTTGATATCGACAATTTAGCAAGATAAGTTTGCCTTAAATGGTTCTTAGCAGTGTTTTGAGTTACATATTTGTAAGTGATAGCCTAAATCTCTCACAGATCTCTCATTTTGCCGAAAGGATGATTTAGTTTAAAAAAAGTTAGGAAGCTTTCGGCCTGTGCCTTCATCAGCCATGGTAGTCTTTAACATGGTCCCACTTTATTGAATAGGACAGTTTGGTCTTATCACGACAATTCGACCAAAAATAAATGCAAAATGACACCTTCATGTCACCCATTTGTACAAAATGAGTACATGGAACATACTGTTGAACAATGGGCTAGGCTAATACATAGCACATGGGGCAATGAGTACACATACTCTGGACCACTGGAGCTACTCCGGTATGGCCCTGGTAGCCGGCAGCACAGCGCGATAAAATGGGGAGCCGGTGATATTTCGCTCGTTCACTGACACGTCTACCGTCAGGAATGCTCCCCAGCCGCCGCCTTCTGGACAGCTGGACTGGACAGCTGGGCTCAGCACACTTTAGAAAAACAGGCTAGCCTTGAGGAACTATACTTGTTAACAATTGTTGTATTTGAAGGCACGAAGCGGTGCAGTCCGCCTGGTGCGCCGGCGCGCACTTCTTCGGAGCAGGACCGAGTGACTAATCTGCTATTCAAGGAGTAGCACGAACATGGCCCCTTTTGTACAGCCGTCAGCTGAGCGGCCGCTGCTGTCTCCTCCGGCTGCCCCGGTCCGGCTGTCCCGGTCCGGCTGTCCCGGGTCCGACTGCCCCGGTCCGGCTGCCCCAGGTCCGGGCTGCCTCGGGGGTAACCGGCTGCCCGGGTCCCGGCTGCCCCGGTCCGGCTTCCCCCGGGTCCCGGCTGCTGCCTCGCGGTCCGGCTGCCCCGGTACCTTCGGGCTGCTCCCGCGCTCCGACTTCCCCGGTCCGGCTGCCCCGGTCGCTGCCTCCCCGGTCCCGCCTGCCCCGGTCCCGCTGCCGGTCGGCTGCCCGGTTCGCTGCTCTCCCAGGTCCGGCTGCGCCCGGTCCGCTGCCCGGTCCGGCTAGCCCCGGTCCCGCTGCCCCGGTTCCCGCTGCGGTCCGGCTGCCCCGCTCGCTGCCTCCCCGGTCCCGCTGCCCCGGTCCGGCTGCTGCCCCGGTCCGGCTGCTGCCCCGATCCGGCTGCCCCGGTCGGGCTGCCCCGGTTCGGCTTCCCCGGTCCGGCTGCCCCGGTCCGGCTTCCCGGTCCGGCTGCCCCGGTCCGGCTTCCCGGTCCGGCTTCCCGGTCCGGCCGCCCCGGTCCGGCTTCCCGGTCCGGCCGCCCCGGTCCGGCTGCCCCGGTGAGATGCAGTGGCGTCATGTCGCCCTGCTCACCGGCACTGTCCACCAGGTGCCACCACTTGGCCACCATGATGCTGGCGAGCTTGTCCGCTGGCATGCCGCCCAGCTCAGCTCAGAGCCATCGACACGGTCGAATAAACCAGTGTGGCGACGCCGAGCCGCCATGGTCGGCCAGCGTCACGGGCTCTGCAGTTGTGCGGCCCGCACCTTCGTCACGCATGGCGAACCTGTTGATGCGTGAGCACTAAATGGCGAGGAGGCACTGCTGACTGCACTGTCTGCACTCGGTTGGTATGTTCACTCGGCCGCCACTGGCGTGATGGAGGACGAGCCGCCGCTGCCATCGTGTCTCCAGTAAGGCTGCAATAGGTGAAGAGCAATCAGACCACAACAACCATTACATTATACAACAACCATTACATTATACGTCCCTGTAGTTCAGCGGGAGAGCGCTGGACTTCTGACCTATCCCGGTAGTGGCAGCCCGGATTCGAGTCGTTTTGACGCTCTCTATTTGCTCCTGACTTGGATGGCCTGCGGCCGGTGGTAGCGGTCGCACTCAAGGTCAGGTGATGTCAGTGAGCAGGGCGGACCGTGTCCAGTTATATCGGGCACGTACAACTTTCGCTTCTAAATTCTGTCGGCTGCCAGGAATTTCCCGATCGGACGGAAGGGTTCAGGGTTTGCGCAAACGAAGCTCTTGCTTTAAGCCGCGGCCTTCTGACCTTCGTCAACATTCCATTCAAATGTTTTTTGGTGTAATGTCACGACCTGTGACCGTGCCCCCCTCCCCACCCCACCACCCTCCCCCTCGGCCGTGTCCTGTATATCACCGTGGCTGGCCCCACTCCCCTGACCCAGGAGTCACAGCAACCGTCCTCTCCTGGCCGGCCGGTCAGAGGCAGGCTCGGCGGGTGACACGCCGGCGACCTTACATTCCCTTACACATTCTTCAGATGAAGCCTCGTTCTGCCTTGCATCATTGATGTGCTCATGTTATTTGAGTCACCCTGATATTTTTCCCTTCAATTTCGTGTGGCACTCACTGTTAGTGACATGTTGAATCAGAGTATTGTTGAATTATATGTTGCATACATAATACATTATATTTGTATTTGGTTATGTATAAGTGTAACTGGGGTTGATTACTGGCTGATTGACGCTGTATAGTGTATAATGCTTAGCACTCTCAATTATAACCTGCCAATAATGTGTTCTACGAAAATGTGCAAATTGGAAGTGTGTTTGTTCGCATGGGTTCACTGAGCAGTGAAATATGAGCTGTGGGCTTCGTTGTACGCATTTTCTTTGGTGGCAACCTAAGGCTGTGCGTGTGCATAATTTAGCAGAGTGCAACCCTGTTTAAGTAATAATGTACATATATGTGTAGGCGAAGAAAAAGCACGGCGCACTCAGGCAGTCATCGCAAAGGCGTGTACTGGTGGTCAACTTGTCACACACATATACCGATAGACACAGCAGTCGATGCGACCTGAAACTCGAGCAAACAAACATCAAGCCTGTGCAGTGGCACTACCTGCCTGCCTGCCGGCCTGCCTGCTGTATGCTGTGTAACTACTGAGGTTATGTGGCGCCCATTACCCGGCAGTATCGTCTGACACCTTGTTACATTGCTGCTGTCTGTCCGTTGCAGGTGATCTACAACCTGTTGTCGCTACGGTACAACTCGCGGATCCGCGTCAAGACCTATACGGACGAGCTGACGCCAATCGACTCCTGTGTCGAAATCTTCAAGGGCGCCAACTGGTGCGTACTCCCGGCTGCCTTCCAGTGGGCTCCTGCCGTAAACCATGGATATAAATATATATATATATAGTTATATATATATATATATATATATTTATTTATTTATTTGTCTGTGTCACTGTGTGTGTTTCAAGATATTCTTATGTTTCAAGATAAGCTAAGGCTCGTTTAAATTAGAGTTCCACTGAGAATATCCTTGATCCTGAAGCATTTTACGCCGAGGGATCCAGTAGGATTCCAGAACGTCATGCATTTTACGCAGATAGATCCACTGGGATGGAAGATCTTCATGCATGTGATGCCGAGGGATCCACTGGAATCTCAGATACAATTTGGGATCCAGGCACAAGTCTGAATTATTTAATTATATTAGGTAATAATTATATTGTCTGAATTATATTAGGTTGCTTTCTTTCTGAAAATGAACTCCCTGGTTTGCCAGGTGATTGACGCTGAATATATATATATATATATTATAATATATTACTTATAATATAATATATTATAGATATTATATATATATATATATATATATATATATACTATATATATATATATTATTATATATAATCATTAACAAACAGTAGTTTGGTGCGCAAATGACCCAAAGGTGTCGGCGCGCCCTTAAACCCCAATTACAAACATACCAACAAACAGGAGTTTTGTAAAGGCTCATTTTAATTTATCATGTTTTATTGCATTATTGCAATACATGCAGTCGATTAGAGTTACTTTCAGTAATCGTATTTGGATGATTGTTATTGTTTCTGCTATTTGCGTCTGGTCGCCAGGTACGAGCGTGAGATCTGGGACATGTACGGTGTGTTCTTCTCCAACCACCCCGACCTGCGTCGAATTCTCACCGATTACGGCTTCGAGGGACACCCCTTCAGGAAGGACTTCCCGCTGTCTGGATTACGTTGAGGTGAGCGGGGTGTATGGCTATGCAATCTTACGCAGTAAATAGCATATATATACTATATATATATTATTATATATATATATATATATAATATATTCTATATACTATATATATAATATATATATATATATTAGGGTGTCCAAACTTACATGGGTTAAATTAGTTGTGTGATTTGTAGTTTGCTCGTGTATTGCCCTGAATCTACATATAACTAGACACATTATAGCCAATTTTCAAGAAGATCGATGTATATTTAGAGGTCGCGACGTTTGACCACTTTTTAGCAATCGCGAGAAACGGAAAAACGGAAACACTTCTTTATTCAACTTCAATCACACGGAAACTAGGTAAAGATAAACGATTCAAAATTTGTTGTGCCTACTAGAAGACCTGAAATTACACATTTTGGGTCTATTTTACTTTATTGTACGGGGATTTCGCATCATTTGGACACAAAATGATGCTTATTATCCAAGCTTTAGTCAAAAATTATGAGCCACTCTATTATTTGGAGAGCGTAGTTTGGTCACTTGCTCTAAATCACCTTTTTCATTCAGCATCCACCTTTGTTTCTGAACGTTGACAACTGGACGCCGGATGGTGTTCCTCCTCTCGTGACAGGCGGGCTTGGTGTGTACTTCGATCAGAGCCACCCCTCGTCGGCTGCGTCGTTGACGAGCCTATCAGACTGCTTCTCGCTGCACTAGCCAAAGCATACGATACGTTATCCCCCCATGCAGCCGGACTTTTGTCCAGGAATGTCGGCGCCACCTGTAGGGACTCCGAGTTCCGATATATAGTTCCGAAGAAGCCCCGAGTTCCGCTCTGTCACCCACGCGCTCAAATCCGCTCCCACTTGGAGCCCCTTTCCATCAATGACCGCTTGATGGTCCTTCTGCGGGACGCTTGAGGTTGGCTTGCATCCGGACCCTCTCCACTACATCGAGTCGCCAATCGAGGAAAGCTAGTTCAATCAAGTCCTCGGGCAGGTACCACAGGTGCCCATAGATGGCTCAGATGGCCGGCTCCCTGCACATCTATTCCAGGTACCGCTCCAGTGTCAGGATGAGGTTTTCGTCTTCAGGACGCGACTCTGATCGGGGAAACGGCCTCATGCCAGTGTTGCACGTAAGCCATGGAGACGAAAGGGCGAACACCTTTATTTTCCTGCAGACGCAAGTTCAGGACTTGGGAGGTCATCAGCGCAATTCTGAGTACGTAGTTCGCCTTTACCATCCACCTCGCCTGGTGGTATGCTCCTGGCTGTCGTAGGCAGATCCCTACACCATGCCGCCAATGTCGAGGAGGCTTAGGACGAACAGCTCCCGGTTATCCTCGAACGGGTGCTCTCTTGAAGTGACACCCCTGGAGGTATTTTAACCATGTTCCTCCTTCCGCTGAGGCAAAGTCTCATTATATCCTCGAGGCAGATATAAATCGCTGCGGAGTCCTCAATAGTCTCATGATGACTTAGTCATCATTGTTTGAGGAATGACCAAGCACCCTTGAACTGTTTGAACAAGGGGATGTATGATACGTCAGGTATTCCAAGGCAGGCGTAAAACGCGTCCTTTAGAAGGAGCTCGTGCACATGATGTCGACAAGCCAGCCAAAAACGGCTCTTTCCAAGCGAGTTCACCAGCCGCATGCATGCCCGTTGCACCATTCCGGTATTCGAGCTAATGATGTCGAAGGAGAGTCCGATCATCTTGTTATCAATCACGAAAGAAGTGGAAGTATCCTGCACAACGACAGTTATTTCCGTAATAACACAAAAGGGTCGGAAGCCCGCTTCGGAAAAGCTAAGTCCAGGGGGCTTTTTTCACCAACCAGAAATCAGTCTTCTTCCTGGTTTCCATCTTGATAGAAAGCGTGGAAAAAGATGCCATTTGTCGCGACCTGTAAACGATGCCCAATCACAACGAAAATTTGCACCTAGATTATTATCTCACCTAAAACCCCCCGGGGCACCTACGAGCGCTATCAAAATAAATAAATTTTATTTTGGGACACCCTATATATTATATTAATATTTATATATTATATAATATATATATATATATATATAGTATATATAGTATATTAATGATGTATAATGATAACTATTTTGTTTGCGGCGCCGAAAGGCCCAATCATTATCATAATGTATAATGACAGGACCCTACCAGTTAAGGCCCATAGTCAGATATGCAAGGACCACCTGTTTCTTGCCGGGATCTCGTCCTGACCGGGTCCATGCTAAGCCTCTGCCAGCACCAAGCACTTGCCTCGATCGGGCCTGACCAAGACCAAGCCCCTACCTGAAACGAGCCCGCATCAAGAATATGCAAGGACTGGGCCCTTGTCCTGACTGGACCCCATACCAAGCTTTTGTTAGCACCGGGCCTCTGCCTCGATCAGGCCTTATCAAGATAATTATATATAACATTGTTAGCCTTGCAGATTATGGGCCAGAATGTGTCCTTTTGATGCGGCCCCCCTCAGAAATTTAAGGGGGTCAGCTGTCCCCTTTGAACCCCCTGCTTGCACCACTGACTGACTGTGTGGTGATTGTTGACCTGACTTATACCAACAGGTGTCTTTGTTATCGTCACTGGACGCTCCATGAAATACGTAACGCCAGCAATTCTCAGCATATCAAGACGCACCATCGATATTCTATGTTTAAGTTTGCTTTGATATATAGAGCTTTTAACTAACTTACAAATAGCAGATCAGCGTGTAATTAAACATCTAATTAGCCATCTTATCTATTATTCGTTGATAGTGCTAAAGTGTCCGCTTGCATCATGATATTCATAACTTCATGAAGACAGATAACAAGCTTGCTAACGCTATTGACCGTCAAGCTGACTCGCAAATAGTCCAAAACACTTCAAATTTTGAAAATGGTGTTAACCGGTCCAGCAAACTTTTTTTTCTTTCAAACAAAACACCTTGGTTGGCTTCAGGATTATTCGATGCCAAAAAAAAGCCGTCTTCATTTTCAACTTCTTTTATTCATATTTTTAGCCATAGCGTCAAATACTCGAAAATAGTCAAAGAACTCAAATTTCAAATGGTTACAGCCAGCTAAAAAACTTTGTGTGCAAAACAAACACCTTGGTTTGCCTTCAAGAGTATCAGATGCAAATAAACGCGTCTCCATCTTCATTTTTTTCGTTCTTATTCACTACACCTCTAATGTATATTTATAGTATCAGTACATTAGGATATGTAGTACTTATGTATAACTGTAATATATATATATATATACTATATATATCGATACTAGTAGTATATATATATAATTATATATATATATATATATATATCTCCTTTCAGGCATTTTATCGAATGCACGGAATATTTCGTTTATCTCAGCTCTTCCGTGCTTTTTCGAGTTGTCAGGATTCAGAAGTTTCGTTTGCCTGTTGGTAAATCAAAGATTAAGGCACCAGTATTTCATATATTTATTCTATTGCTAGCGACCGTTTCGGTTTTTCCAAAACCATTTTCAAGCTGGGTTACATTATGTAACCCAGCTTGAAAATCGGTTTTTGGAAAAAACCGAAACACGTCGCTAGCAGAAAGGAACATATATGATACTGGTGAATCTTGAATCTTTGATTTACCACTAGCAAACAAACTTCTATCCGACAACTCGAAACAAACACGAAAGAAGCTGACGAAAACGAAATTATCCTTGGCATTCAAGAAAACTGCCTGAAAGAAAGATGTCTGCCAAACTACACCAATATTATATATATTATATTTATATATATATATTATATATATATATATATATATAATATATATATATATATATTAAATATATATGACAAGTTCTTAAATATGACTGATAGCGGTGCTTCGTTAGTTTCTTTCCGAGTTTTCTAGGCTTCGATATCTTCCGGTCATCTTGATTGAACTCATGAATGATTGTGCATATAGACAGGTAACGTTTTTCGTTAACATCTCGATTAAACTCTTCAGGACATACATAATAGGCAAAAGAACACAAAATAAAACATTCAGTCGTATCGGACATAGGTAATAATAAGGTTTGCATCATTTCACTGGACCATATATAATATGTAGATGTTAGATGCGGGGATTAGCCTTTTTAACGACCCTTAGTTTTCCTCAAGATTCTTCAAGATTCCCTAGTTTTTCTCAAGGTTTTTCTTCTTCGTTATTTCAGTTTGAGTATGCAATTTAGAAATAGCAAAATCGTAATTTAAACTTAATACTAAGCGGGTTGAGGCACTAAAAAAATAAATGATAATATAATGGCATAATATGATAATTGTCAAAGTCAATTGAAACCAACGTCAATAATTGAAATTAAATAATTTATTTTTGGTTAAACGTACACAAAAGCGCATCTAATTTTCAAAAGCACCTCCAAATGAACAAGTACTTCATTTGTACATTTCCACAGTGAGCACATATGCTATTACATGATAGCCTCTCATCTCTCCTATATAGTATATCATACTAACCATACATAACATGTTTCGTACATATACACTTCATGCAAAGCAAATACACATTTCGTATTGTACGAGTACATTTTGCATCAAAATTCACCTTCACACAGTTGTTTTTCAGACCCACATTTTGAGGGTCTGAAAAGCACTATACCTCTTGGTACCCCGTATAGGTAGCCAGAGGAGGCCTCCGGCCGCCCTATGGGACCAGAGGCCCTCCCCCGGCACCCCACACGGGTATCGGTGCCAGCAGGTCTCCCATCAAAAGCGATAACGTACCTCTCAAGTCCATTGGCGGTGATAAGGGCGTCTCTGGCTTGATGTAGAACAGCTTATCCAGCACCATAAGCTTTTTCTTTTTGGAAACATCTAGCTACATGTGGTTTGTTCACCATCACTGCTGTGCGGTGTTAGCCGTTACTCGTGATTTAATTTTCCTGCCGTGTTTTTCGGAGCACCATCTTTGCAGTGATGGTAATGCGGCCGTACAGGGTCGTGGGGTATGGCCAATATACGAGGAGTTATTCCGGCGCGCACAGTCGCCAATGGGGCATTGAAATTCGTATACGACATTAGTGGCCTTGAGGTCAGTGTTGTCACGCGAAGGGTTGTTTGTCATGATTAATTTAGAAGTGCTAGGAGCTTGATAGTAAATGATAAGTTGCATTTCGTTATAGGGTCCGATCGGGGTGCAGTTTCTGTATACGATGTCGTGAAGGACCTTTTCATCTTTTTTGTACGCGGAGGACATGGTACCCTTTGTACAAAAATCGACACAGGTTGGTATTGGTCCTGATCATCAGTGGTGGGTAGCTTGAGAGATGTTTGTGTAGTTGTCGTCAATGTGTTGATCCACGACGGTTACTGTATACTTGTTATTTACCAAAATCTGTCTTATCCTCTGTAGTTCCTGGTGCAAGAGCGCCCAGGTAGAACAGTGTTTGATAGCTCGGTTGATATAAGCCCGTATAACACTATCCTTATACTTATCCGGGCATTCACTTTAACCGCTGAGGCAGTGTCCTGTGTCGGTGGGCTTTCTGAAGACCGTGGTCACGAAAAGGCCGTCAGTTGCGTCAATGTCGACGTCAAGAAAAGGAATTTTATGGTTAATAGATGACTCAGTGGTGAAATGGAGGACTGAGTGTTCTTCGAGTGCATTTTTCAGTGAGAGAAGCTGTTCTTCACACTGGATATCCACGAAAATATGATCTATATACCTACAGTATATGTGAGGTTTGACGTTCATGCTGTAGATAGCAAGAGATTCTACATGGGCCATATAGGTTTCCGCAAAAGGCACTCCCAGTGGTGAACCCATCGCCACCCCGTCGACTGACGGTAGGTGTTTTCCCTCAGTGGCAACGGAAAGGCTGCCTTGGTTTCAAGATCTCAAGCTCAAACTTGTACTTGTAACTTTACTCAAAACATGATTAAAGGAGAACCTGCTGCCAAGTTCACTATATATATAATATATTATATATATATATATATGTGTGTATATACTGTGTATATCTGTGTATATATATATATATAAAATAACTATTATATATTTAAAATATATATTATATATGACACTAGGACTCTAGAAACAATACTTGTGCAGACATTAATACACGCTGCCTTTTTTTGATCGTATCGCTATATATATATATATTATATATATAATATATATGATATATATAGTATATATATTATTTATATAATATATAATATACACACACACACTATATATTATAATATATATATATTATATATAACAATATNCCGTATCGGTTGCAGGTAAAAAAGCCGTGGGCCCGAAAAATGGTTTTTTTAACATGTAACCCTATGGCCTAGTAGGAAAATGTACGCCGTGCTACCATGTGAACTTTGGACCCCCGCAAAAGAGCCATCAGTCGCGTCAATGTCGACATCGAGAAACGGAATTGTGTGGTTAATAGATGACTCAGTGGTGAAATGGAGAACTGAGTGTTCGAGTGCAGTTTTGAGTGAGATAAGTTGTTCTTCACACCGGACATCCACGAAAATATCATCTATATACCTACAGTATGTGTAAGGTTTCACGTTCATGCTGTTGATAGCAAGGGATTCGACATGGGCCATATAGGTTTCAGCAAAAAGCACTCTCAGTACTCAACTACTCAGTAGTGAGCCCATCGCCACCCTGTCGATTTGACGGTATAGTAGTTGTCCTTGCGGGCAACGGAAATGCGTGTCTTTTGTGCAGATCTCAAGCATTCTCTTGAGAACACCCTTTGGGAGGCGAAGTGCCGGGATAGCGTCATGTTCGTAGACATTGTGCAGAATGATCTCGATCGTTGTATCAACTATCAGCCCCCACTAAGTGTTTGACATTCCTAAGCAGGGGCGTATTTAGGGGGTGGGTCACCGCACCATGGCCTCCCCCTTGGGCGCTGAAGGCGCCCTCATGGACCGAAGGCGCCCTCATGAACTGAAGACGCCGAAGGCGCCTTCGTTCATGAAATGCGCTTTACATTCAGCGAAGGCGCCGAAAAGTGCGCCTTCGCTTGGATGTGAGGGCGCGCTCCGCTGAAATATGAAGCGCGTTCCACTGAATGTAAGGCGCTCTCTGATGCACCCGAAGGCGCCCCACATACTTTCAAAGCGCCCTCCCAAATAACTTCCAGAGGCGCCCTCCAATACACCTCTGAAGGCGCCCTACTACATAGCTCCGAAGGCGACCTCCAATACACCTCGAAAAGCGCTTTTTCACATGTATTCAAAGGCACCCTTTGATAAACTTCTGAAGGCGCCCTCAGATATACTTCCAAAGGCGCCCTCCCATATGCATCGCAAGGTGCACTCCGATACAAATATGAAGGCGCCCTGCTACATACCTCCAATAGCGCCCCCCATGCACCTTTGAAAACGCTTTTCCCAATAATATTTTTTTTTACCGCCCAAATCTGGGGCGGGGGCTTTTCCCCAAAAGGGGGGGCGGGGCCCTTCCGAAGTCTCCATGGCCGCCCTCCTATACCTTCAAGGGCGTCCTTGAAACACTTTCGGAGGTGTCCTCCGATACATATACGAAAAGGCGTCATATGAAGGCGCACTCCGATAACCTCTTGATACGCGTCCCACATCCTCCAAAGGCGCCCACCGACCACGATTTCACTTCTGAAGGCGCCCTCTCACCATATTCCAAAAGCTTCCTCAGATAACATTGATCTCCGAGCCCGAGGGCGCCCTCCCTTTAAACCCCCAAGGCGGCATTCGCTGAATGTGAGGCGAGGGTGCCTTCTGGTCTCACAAGGGTGTCTCTTGAGATAATTTTGGGCTAGGCGCAACGAGATGTATTCGTAGGGCGGCTTTCGGAGATATTTGGAGGACGCTTTAGAGGTGTTATGGTATCGGAGAGCGCCTTCATTGGAGGCTGTGTGGCGGGAGAGCCGATTATTTGTGAGACACGGTTGCATTCGAAGTGTTACCTTTGGGGAAGTAATGTGGGATAGGCACCTTAAGAATTGCATATACCAGCGGCTGCCATCTGTGAGGGTTTATGTTTGGCGGTGCATGGAGGGCGCTTCGTAAACATTATCGGAGCCTACCCACCCCACCCGCTCAACAACATCTTTCGCTAAGGCGGCCCTCATGTGTGGGTTTTGGCGCCCCCTGAGAGCTTGGACCCCCCCTTGGGCGGATTTCTAAATACGCCACTGTTCCTTAAAGTGATGACGTCACCAAAGTCATGGCCCTTGGCCTTCAACATAAGAGCCAACGGGGAATTGCGATTTTTGGGATGATCTCTTGAAGACCCTACTGAGAAAATGTTGGCTTATCATACCTTTATGGATTCGTGAAGATGTACAGACTCCAGAAAATGGGTCAGTTGGTCAATTAACCTTCATTTGAAAATCCTCGATTCTACAGCATTAGTGCAGTTTTGGCCCGTATATAGTGCACCCATTGGCTTCAGTATCAGTGACGTCATGATCTGCCTAACCTTATGTTCTAGTAACCTTGGTAGCAACAGGTACATTGGTAAAGAGTGACGAAGCATCCAAGGAAGCTAAGGTATCCTGCCTTTCTTTCACCCGCAGTATCTGTGCAAATTCATCGGATGATTTCAATAAGATTTTAGGCACATAGGGCGATAGCATTGAATTCAGAACTTTTGCTACTTGATATGCCGGTGTCGGGATCTGGGATATGATGGGTCGAATGGGAGCACCTAGCTTATGTGTTTTGGGGTTCCCATAGAAGTACTTGGGGCTAAACTCACCAGAAATCCTATGAAATTTCACTCTTTCACTCCCGCATTGCGTGGATCGGTTGCGTGAAGTAAATACAATACAATACAATACTCCGTCAATTTCGGCGTTTGCGGCGTCAATGAGCAGGTTAAGATTTTTTGTTTTATTTTTCGGTGGGGTTCTTCCTTATTTTGTGAAATTTAGATGTGTCATTTAGAACAGCATTCACCTTGCTACGGTAATCTTCATTGTCAAGGATGACAAATGTAGAAGACTTGTCAGCCCGACGGATGATGATGTCAGGGTTATTTCGAAGTTCTTTTGCGGCTGCGCGAAGTCTGGGAGTTATCAGATTGCTTTTGGTGTTTCCCCTGTTGGCTGTTTCTGGTACTTTCAGCCATGAGTTGTTCCTGTATGTCAGATTTGACTTGGAGTTTGCCATCTTGATGATAATCACAGATTTATTTGCTGGTAAGAGTAAGTTCAATTTCAGCTTTTTTCTCATGCTGGTTGTTTCTGGGATAGTAGTTACAGGTAAGCCCTAGGTTCAGCAGATCCTTCTGTGAGACGATAGGTTCACAAAGCTGTCCCGGTATCAGGGAGGCTGAATCGACCACCATAGAGTGAATGACAGCTTCCGCAACACTCTTGGTCTTGACGGTTTGCTCATCGTTAGCTATGAGCTCTCCATAATTGATGGGGTTCTCTCTTTCAGTTGTTCAGGAATATCCAAGTCGTTGAAGGAGGCGTTTGCTTCTTTAAGTTGATGGCTTATGTCCTCCAGTTGCTGCTTCTTGTTGACGGTTTCTTGTTCCAGGAGACCTTTCCTGAAGTCCAATGTCAGCCGACTCTGCTGCACTGCTCGGTCATGGGTCTTGATATTTGTAAATGTAGGGAGCAGGTTTTCTTTGAGACATGTTTCATTGAATATGACAGCATATCTG
>VOPJ01003082.1:0-41540 GCA_014673585.1 Semibalanus balanoides
GAGAACATGGTAGCAGCGACGGGTCGGTCGGTTCGAAGTTGGCTCAGACCGCCGTCGGTGCGCGGGTTAAAGGTCAAACGAGGTCACAAAGGTCAAATCGAGCCAAAAGTCACCATTTTTGGGATTTGACCTCTGTGACGTCACAGGTCAACAGCAATGTGTCTGAATTTATGTTTGGGGAGGAAAATTGTCATTGGCTTCGAAATGGCGTTTGAATCGTCCCGATCTGACTGTTGGTTTCGAAGATATCGCTTCGCCAACTTCGATTCTGGCCGCCATTTTGTAATTAAAATGCATATAATCAAAAATTTACCGACCGATTTCAATTTTTTACGTCAAACGATCCGGTATTGTGTTGCTGTAAATGTCGCACAAAAACCACCGCTTTGCGCCGCTTCGTTTTCGAGAGATATGGGAGATTTTGCCTAGTATAACAAACCTAATAAAACAAACAGCCTTGACCAGACCGATCGTATTCGTCACTTATTTTAGGAAGTGGCAGCCTTAGTACCTACTTGGCTGGCAAGCGACATAGTACCAGACTCACCATCCTAGTACCAAATAGTACCAAATCAGTTACGTATTAAATACTTATGGGAATTCACTGAAATCCTTTGGGGATGGGGGCAAAATATATGTTGGGCTCCTCCTTTTTTGCTTGGGGGATAACCGGATTGCCCCCTGGATACGCCCCTGCGTTCACTTTACCACAGCCGAACGTCTCAGTGCTTATGATGAATGCCATTTGCGGAGAATATATGACCAGCAGCCCACCTGGCCGGCCTACGGTCGGTGCCGCCGCTGACAGCTCTCCTCTTGTGTTACCGGCTGTTACAGCGCCCGTGCCGACCGACCCGAACGACAGCCTATCTAGCGACTCACAGCTGAAGCAGACGGGCAAGACGACCGGCACATCGTCACTCTCGGCTACCGGCTCTACGCAGGGTTCTGGCGGCGCCAAGTTTAACCTCTGGTCGCCCCTCTTCAAGAACACCAGGAACTTCGCCGGCAACACGGGCGTCTCCGGCAATGGCGTCGCAGCGGGCAATGGCTTCTTCGTCCAGGGCGTGCAGGCTAACACAGGTAAACCAGTGGACCTTCAATACAGAAATATCACGCTTATATATATATATATATATATATAATAGTATTATATTTTTATTAAAGGGACATCTTTCCCTTCAAAGTAAAATTTGTTATGTTAAAGTGATCATAAGACCCTTTGGTCAAACTTTTATTGGAGGTGTCAATGCAGTTTGGTACACCGAGGCGCTGAAGTTATATTCTATATTTTTTTTTTAAAAGTCTCCTAAGCTATACAAAATCACGTTCAAACTTCGCGTAAGCGTTCCACGCAAATAAGTGCTTCTGGTTAGAGCCGTAGAAATAAAACCACGTAAACCCGTGCCTTTTCTTCCCGTATCTCCCGCAAAGAAATGGGTCCAAATAGCGGAAAAAAAAGGCAAAATGTGGTCATAACTATTTGTGCATTACTCAGTTCATTGCAAATTACGATATAATGTCATCTTAAAGGGAATAGTTCACCTTTAACATTAGGTTTTGAGTTGAGATAAAGCCAAGTTGTGGCGCTATGCTCGAAAATGACTTGTGACGCTTTCACTATTTCAAGAAACCTCTTAATTATGTTTAATGATTCAGCTCCTAATAAGATCTCCGGACCGGGTATACGACGGTAACCTTCCAACTCTCTGATTTGGCTGCATTTTGGCTGAGTTGACGTGATGATTTCATACGCACAGATGACGTAAGACCTTGGGAAAGTGTAAAGTGCTGCACAAACCCAGACTGTTTCAGTACCTCATCTTTTACTGCAAGAGAACTTGTTCAGCGTAATGCTATGCATTAGATTTGATGTTTAAATCTTCTATTAGAAACATTTTTATAAACAACGGTTCTGTAGCGTATCGTTAGCGTTCACGCATCCGGCGCTGAACGTCCCAGGCTTCGCGTTACAAATGGTTGATCTGTCCCCACCCCACTCCACCGAACCCCACCTCGCACAGTACGCGCGTGCCGCGTTGATTGCCGCCCGCGCGCAGCCGCCCGGCGCGCATGACCTTGTTACACATTAATCCCAGCCCAGGCCGCCCAGAGCTACGGAACCAGTGAGCGACGATGGCGGACACATACAACTTTTCATAGTTAAATATAAGTAGTGAGCGAATACCTACTTAAGAAGTACTGTGATGCGTTTTCAAAGCGTTGTAGTTTTCACGCAACTTCAACAAGACTGACAAGTACCACCAGCTAACGACACGATCCCTTACTAAATCAATGGACGTTGCGTGCTTTCTCAGCACAGCTGATTTCGCATGCTTTAGAAAAAATATTAATTATCACAAATAATTGACATTTAATTGCTTTTTCCGCGTAAATATAGGTTTCTTTGACTTATAGTAATAGAGGCTAATTCTGACTTGTCTCCTTCATCATTTCTAACTTTTTCTCGTTTTTTTCAAGGTTGACTATTCCCTTTAATGACTCGGCATCCACGTACATCCAATAATAGTTGACTCCAATCGCCCCAAGTACCCAAATGGTTGAGGGATGACCCCCGTGGCCATTCTAAGCCCCTCAAAATAACAGTAAAAGGTATGCCAGAACATAACTCCTTGGCACCGTCATGAAATCATGTTGAAGATGATTGACTTAGAAAACCCATGTATTATAGGCGATATGATTCGGCTTGATTTACCGGTATGCATCGTCCCTGCGTCAAAACATTCGAATCGAGTCCCTGGTCGTGTTTATAAGTTAGTATAGCGAGTGTTGAGAACAATGTCGACGATTGCAGCGCACATGATGGCAATTGCCACCAACTTTGTTTACACCACGTGCTGATACGTTGTGCGCATTGCTTGTATTCAGAGGCGCGCAATATATGCCTCATTTTTGCATTTATAGAGCAAATGTTTTCTTCTTTTGGCCATTGAACCAGAATAATCTTATTACTACATCTGAAAAGTAATTAATAACACAATTTTATATTAAAATACCGCTTTATTAGTATACAAACTTCGTGAAACAGTGTGGAACTGACGTGTGTCATAATCCAAATATTGTTTGGCATCGCTTCCATCATCCATAAAATTATTAGAAGATATTCGAAAAGGTCTTATGATCCCTTTAAAAAACAACCAGATTTGATAAGCACCATGAATTCCGTTTTTAGTCGTGCCCAGTCGCCCAATATCATCGTTCAAAGTTCAGTTTTCTTCCAGCCAATGACCTTGACGAGTCCGCCACCACTACGTACCAAATCAGTTAATTGCAGCCTGGTGCAACTATGGAAAATAGTTATATTTTTTGCTTAAGCGTTCCACTTAAATTCGTGATGTAAAAAAACATTTCATGCCTTATTATGCCTGATTTAAGCTCAATAATAGGCATGAAGGAAAATATTTGCCCCGATGAAGGAAATATTTTCCCCGAAGTTTTTTTTTTACTATTACCAAGGGATTTTGATTTTCCAACAATAATGATGTTCTTCTAATCGAGGTTTTTTGGTATCGGATTGTTTAAGTTGTTTTAAGGTACTAACTGCACAGTGTTGTTTACAAGTACGGAAATGTCTGAACTGCGCTGAATTTGGCGCTCAATGGCTACCATATAATCTAGAGGTGTGTGGAAATCGCAAACCGTTTTTATATTATTATGAGAAATGAAATAAATTATATTTTTGTATTTACGCTGCCCTGGTGAGCATATGAGTACGATTAAAAATAATATTTAGTCCCCAGACTTGTTTTAGCATGTTTTTGCTATAACATCCGGAAGAGGCAGTGTCCCTTTAATAATTTAGGGTAAAAACTGGCCCCTTTTAAACCACGGGTTAAACGTGAAACTCACTGAAAGTGATCCGATGTGCTGTGCATCAATCCTCTTTATGGGAAGTTTTCTTGAAATAGCATTTACAAAACGTGTACTGATATTAATATTACGTTTTTCGGTTTTTAGAGACAATTTATTTTAATTAAATTATTAAATCTAGGCATATGTCAATCTCTTGCTTTTTGGTAGTCGGTGCTTAAGTGCTTTTAGTCTGGGTATTTCGAGTTTGCCATGCCTAGCATTTTTCCTGGACAATAAACATTATTGCAAAAGTTCCTGTGTGGGTGAATGGCCAGGACAAATTCGACACTTGTAGCAATGTTCGGCACCGAATGTTTTTTTATTCACTCATAGAACTTCGGGATAAATAGGAGTGTTTAAGTTAACCCGCCCGTGTCCGGGGGAGGAGGGGGGGGGGGGTAGGCATCCTCTCAGGTTTTGCGACGGTAGTGAAAAACAGCGACGTGCAGCGCCAATGCTTTTGGTACAGTTATTTGGGCATAAATTTCGCACATTTTTTAAAGCTTTGACGTCAGGTCATCTCAGGTCACAAGGTCACGTCAAATAACCTTACCTCTAAAAATGTTTGGTGTCGTGCCAAAGTCACAGTCTTTGTCCGATATATTTGAAACTTGCCGGATTTCATAACTTAATAGGTACCTACAATCCGTTTATCTCGGATTTTTTTTTGTATCGGTGACCTAAGGTCAGGTAAACTTCCTGACCTCCCCATTATAAGTGAAGGGAAAATATACAAATGCTTCCTTTTCCGATATGCATTGGATCAGGCCAATTCTTGCAAAGTCATGTAAATTTTAGCTCATTATTGATGAATCAGGTTCAGTTATTGCCCAGTGACCTCAGCAAGGTCATCTGAGGTCATCTGAGGTCACCAACACTGTTTTGCTAATAACTATTGATAAAATAAAATTGTTTATTTTGTTTATTAATAGAAAACACCAACAGACATCATGCCCACTAATAGGTGCAATCACAAGGTAAAAAAGCACAAAGTTTGTCAAAATACATCATATACGTTCAGGCAAAGTACCACTTATACACCTCCAATATTTTACACCAAAGTTTCACATTCGACCACTCAGATTGTGGGAATCCATACCATTACCGCGCCGCACGAATCGCAACTTTCGAACGGTGGGTCAAGAAGGACTAAGTGTGTTGAAGTGGAGAAATCAGAGAAAGCGTGCAGGATCTCTTTATATACAAAAATGACACTGAGTGTGATACTTGTGTCTTGGAACATCGATAAAGAAGGCTAACAAGGACGTATTCCTACATCTGGCGAAAAGTACTCGGCCCATAGGAGGAGTTAGAGAAGAGTTCGTGGCGCGTGAGAGCGAGCCACGACAGCACGCCGAATCGTGACACGACGATTGAGGACACTCCAATGCGGCCTATGACTCATAATAATTCTATGTTGTAAAACATAATGTCATGCTGGAAGACTACAACGTTCTCGCTGTGTGCAAACTTGCGAATGCTACATGTGTTAAAATCGAGCTAAAAGCGCCTCATAGCCTAGGTCAATGCTAGGTCGGATCCCCGAACCTGGAGACTAGCCACATTAAGAAACTTGCTGGTGCTGGACACGCTCGATGACGCTTTAGGAGTGCCGAGTGTGGAACAGCTCGCACTGCCCATAACCAAGAAGACACTGCCCGTACTCGAGCACAGACCGTAATGGTGCGTTATAATAAACAGACGACACTCGAAAATCAGGGCTCCTTAGTTAGCCGTGCTGCACAAAACGAGAGTTTCGCTGGAATCGCAGGCAGCTGCATGCTGCGGAATAGCAACCCACATCCGTTCGCCTTGGAACACAGCGGAGTCACGTGAGGTGCAAACGGTAAGTTTTTGCGTCGAGAACGACACCTATAGTCCAGACTGGGGTTTCACAGGCGGGCTCCAAGACGGTACTAGTGACTTCCAGTGAATCGTCATACCATTTGAATAGGTATAGAAACTTGCGTAATGCAATGAGATGACGTTAACACTTTGGACGGGTTAAGCTTCAGACGCCAGATACGAGACCATGCCAGCAAGGCGGCATTAACGGTCTCCTGAGAGCGTCGAGAGGCCGTATAGGCCCGGTACAGAGTCTGCACGCAGTGTACAGCTTAAATTCGTCATGAACTCTGCTATACCCCCGTGACCACACGACTGGGTCCGATGAGGTGATACAGTATAGTACGTCAATGCAGTCAATGTCCGAGGTAAAACAAATAAAAAGCAGCGGTCCACATATACTGCACTCAGGCACCCCAGAGGCGACAGGCGCCCAATCGGACAGCTTGCCATTCAGCACCACTCGCTGTCTGTGGCCACTGAGGTAGGACTCAATCCAAGAGTACGCGCGACCCGTGACATTAAATGATGTTTTAAGCTTATGAAGTAAGAAAGCATGATTTACACTAGTAAAGGCCGAGGAATAATCTGTATAGACAGCATCAGTCTGCGCGCCCTGTTGAATTGAGCCCCAGCCGTGTATTGTATTGTATTGTACAAACAACAAACCATCCACACAACAGTGGCTATTATGGTTCTGAGTCAAATGGTGGTAAAAAAAGGAACAAGTATGCGGGTTAAAATCAGGCAGCACAACAAAACTAAACTAACTAAACATGACACCAGTGCAGTGTAAAGCCTGGCATTCATCAGGTACAATGGTTGGAATCGAGCAGTTTGATCTTGGAGCGCCTTTGAATCGTCCTACCAGACAAAGTGCACATGTGGCGGGCAGCGAGTTAAGCCCAGTGGGCGGCTCGATATGCAAATCGTCTTTTGCACAGCCTCTGTCCGCACTCTTGGCAGAGCCAAGAGAATTGTCCCTGTCTGGCAGGGGCGTCGCCACGAAACTTTTGAGTGGGGGGGGGAGGACACTGGTGGATCCAGCCGTCGGTTAGGGGCAACTTTTTGGGCACAAGGGCATATAATTTTTCCCCGGAATTTGGGCCCGGTCCACCTTTTTTGGTATTAGAGCTTAAAAGCAATAAAATACAATACTTTGCCAGCATTAATGCTACGGAATATACACATGTATAGTAATAACGCTTATCTCAACAACTGCNCCCCGCCCCCCGCTGATAGCGTGACCATTGCTCAGCACGCTGTAAACGCAGGATTCACGCTACGGTGGGCAGTAGTGCGGTGCGGAGCAGCGCCGAGTAGTGCGGTGGAGGTGCAGGACATCGCAGCGTAGTGGTGGGCGGAACTGTGTGCATCAACGACCCGCCCTGTTACCTGGCAACACGAACGGTGCCCGAGGGCGCGGCCAGCAGTGCGTGCCCAGACCCGCCCATATGAATAACCCAAAACCAGGTCCAATTTAACAAGAGCTCGTCCTATTAGTGACAGCCTCCTGGCTACCCCACCCCTATTTAGTGGCAGGGGGCATCTTCTGCCCCCGGATGTCTCAATATCTACCCGTTCGATTTTCACAAATAAAACGGTGTTCGATTTATCTCAACACGATCTAAATTTATTTAAACAATGAATTTCCTAAATACCTAATAGGGGGCGGGGGTAATTCGTTTATCAACCGATTTTAACGCAACTAAAAGGGATTGATACATATTGAGTAAGAGATTGTTATATGATGATGACTTTTATAAATTCAAAAATCATAGGCGTGTGCAAGGCCATATATACCCCCCTGGGCGTGTGCAGGTCTCTAAATGGGAGGGTAAGTAAATGCGTAATTCAATCGTTTGTGTTGTCTTTTGCTGAATAAATGCAATGATTCTTTATTTTTAAAGCAGAACAAAACAGTTATTAGGCATATTTTGTGTCATAGGTGGTGCCAAGTCACCGAAAAAGGGAGTCAAAATATAAAAAATATTAATCGCAGTCATTTTGCTACGAAGCAATATAAATAAAATACTGGTAATATATAGCTCTGTTTTGAATGTTTTAATTCATCATAGGCTTATCCACAGTATCCAAACTGGGGAGGTGCAAGATCTTTTGATAGGAATATTTCCCGCTATTATAAAACCAATTAGTCAACAGTGACTATTTCACTTGCCACTTCAATTCATATTGATTACCCACTTTTTACCCTCCCTGGACTCGGCTATTATCCTACTAGTAAAGCATGCATGGCATGAAGCAGACGGAGCGAGTTATTTCATTTGTGTCCGGCAACTGATAGCATTGTTGTTTGTTGCAATAGTAAAACAATGCTTACCTGCACCTTTCTGTGGCGCTTGGTTATTTTTATTTCTAATTATCACCTACGGAGGTGAATTCGAAGTCAAAGCACGTGCTTATCAATCGACAGGTATCGATTTTGTGTTTATTTATGGATGATGACATTTTCTGTAGTTGTGTCAAATAATTTCACGTAGCCTATACCATGTGTTATTTTATGACCAAATTATCAGTCTATACTTTTGCATAATCAGTGCAGTGAAACGGGAGTTATCCCTGAAACCCACGCAAGCAATCAAACAATCAAGCAATCAAGCAAGCAATGGTGCAAGATGAAAACGGATTTTGGACCATCTGTAAGACTACGTTCGTTAGACCGCACTCACTTCGTCTGAATGATGTTTCAAAGAGGACCCTCTGGTGCGTTCTTATCTGCTAACTGCAGTATGTTATGTCATTGTAGGCCCATGCAACTTAGTTTCCTTGTAATAATATTACACCTTTTTTCTATTCCTGAGCACGCTCACGCCTCTGCAATACAATGTCTTCATTCCCCCTCTCCTGGCCTCATACCAACAGCCTCAATCATCTGGGTGTCATTAAATGAAGCATCATCATGTTTTTGTATCACGTTTTTTAACCGCACGTTCCATTGTTTTTTGCTTCTACAAGCTGATTGGTGACATTTTGGCACGACTGAAAATGATGCCACATCCATTCCAAGATGTGGACTGATAAAGAAAATGCGTTTTTCGTTGAGACCTATATTTGGACAATAGCCGTTTTCACGATGGATTATTTTGCGCGAAATGTTTTAAAACATTTTAAAATGTTTTAAAATGTTTTAATAGTAGACCTTTTCACGATGGAATAATTTGCGAAAAAATGCTTCATCCCTCGCCCTACGGGACCGAAGTGCGTTTTTTTTGTTTTTTTTGCAAACTAGTCCATCTTGAAAAACGGCTACTACTAAAAAATAAAACATTTTAAAGTGTTTTAAAACATTTTGCGCAAAATAATCCGTCGTGAAAACGGCTAATATATCTCTTTGGATGACACCAAACGCAAGTTCTTAAAAATAGCCCCGTGCGGAAATTTTGCAGTAACTCAAACTGACAACTTTGAGTTTCGGATCATGCATCAATGCTGCGTGTTCCCTAAAAATGTCAGTGAATTTCGTGAAGCGCTTTGCGAGATAATGATGTTTTAGTGACGTCGTTTCATGCCATTTTTGGTAGGAAAAAATACGTCTTTTTATTCTTTTAAAATTAAAGTTTTTAAGCAAATGACAAATAAAAATTTCAAAAGAACGAAAATTGCATTATCTTCCTAAAGGCCATCACGAATTGTCGATATTCTTAGTTTTTGACTTTTTTTTGAAAAATATTCTTTGATTTTTTTTTTACAAAATAAACTTCTTGAAGATTGTTTTTAAAAACTGAAATATATATATTAAAGAACCAGTATGGACGATACCAAATACAAATTTTAGAGCAATATCTTTATTTGTGACTGACTTATGGCTCCCTAAGAACGAGTAACTCACGACTTTTTTTATAGTGATAAGATGCAAACAAATCAATGAGTTGTAGAGATTTCGAATGGCAAGGTATAACGATCCAATCGGATCATTTCCTGTTTTGCCATTTTGTTCTGCATCGAATGGTGCCTGTGGTTTAACCGTACGGCGTCAAATATATGAACAGTGGATGCAAACGTGATGGTATTTCATTTAATGCCGCTTTGTATGTGCGTGCATACAACATTCCCAACTAACTGTCTGTTGCACCGTAATCACTGGCATATCGTAATCACCATGCTAGTTAACCCCCTTTTTCTGTGCCTGAACACGCCCTTGAATGAAACTCAAGATGTAATAAATTATGTAAATAATAGAACGAGAAACTATCTTCAGCATCTTCATGACTATAAACGCACTTTACATAGCTCTATTGACTGCCAGCTAAGCGTTTCATACTTCTTGGAAACCTCCCATTTTCAAGAACCTGAGACCGCCTCTGCCGTGACAAATTATTGTATATCATTAACATCAACTAATTTAAACTTATTTCCATCATCATAAGCCTATGTAACTCATTCATGCTTGCAGCAGTTAGGAAGAAACCATGAGCATTGAGCACCAAAGCATCTCCGTATTATCGCCAAATGTCGCTGAAAAATCCTCCCAAAACTGGGCCCTGGAACCACCTCTGTTCAATTCAGGAACCCAAAATTTTGATTCCAGGTGTGTAAATTAATTTGAAGAAAAGCCAAAAAACTTCATGAGCCCGCCTCTGCCGTGACGAGGTGTTCTTATTTAGGTGTTCCGGAGATATCAAATAAAAACATGAGGGGTGGGCAGAATCAGCCCCCCCCCCCACCTCTGCCACTAATAGGGTTAAGTGACCTTCAATCACACGCACTTCCACGCGCGGCGCGCACACACACACAGGCACGTAGCCAAGGGGCACCACCACCAGAACACCACCACCACCCACCCGGCTGCACGGTCGGTCGATGCTGCTACACCTGCAGCTGAATGCAGCTGAATGCAGCACCTACACCTCAACCTGCAGCTGAATGACCGAACCGTGCAGGTGCCGCGGCCGGGCTGCCGAGACGCTGCCACTGCCACCGCGACGGCCACTCAGCCGAGCGATCAGTGCCGTGGATTATAGCCTAGCAGGAGCTGAGAAATACCTGCGAGTCGCGTCATATGTGGAGCACAGCGTGGGAGCGGTACTGGGCTATCGGACGGTGACAGTTCTTCGCAAAAGGCCGATATAGTGCAGAGTCATTTGACTTTATGAAGCTCCGGATTCCAGAGTGTTGAATTGGTCAGTCACGTGAGTCAGTTAAGGTTGCTTCATTGGTTGGTCAATAACTATTTTAAACTCACTCTAGTGTTACGCTACCTATTGCTCAACTATATCTCCCCGAATCTTGGGAATACCACAGTCGGGGCTATGTAGAACATTCGTGGGAGGAACGTGGTGGCGTGATGGGCGCAGGGGCGACGGACCTGGTGACATGACTTCTGAATATTCTCCGACTCCAAATTATCTCCGACATTCCAAACATTCATAGCTAGTTCTGGCCAAAAGATGGATAGTCCTCGATATCGTCTATCGGCGACAGCAGAGCCAGAGGCGTAGGCAGGATTTCGCTCCGGGGGTGGGGCTTGTAGCCAATGGGGGGGGGGGCACTTAATCAAAACAGTACAGAATGTTGTAAAACAACGACAAATATGTTTTTGACAACAAAATAAATACTTTTTTACAATAAAATATATAAATTTCGATAACTTCAGAAATGTAACTTGAATATAATGTTTTTGAATTGCTTTTGGTGTTTATTTACAATTTGCTTTAAAAATCATTTGTCTACGATTTATCACAAATGTATTGTTTTTCCACCAAAAATAGTATGACATGACGTGATTAAAACGTATTTGTCCCTCAAAGTACTCAACCATTTTCATTGAAATGTTGTGATAAGTGTAGAGTTGTGGCAGCATAAGGTACTGAAATAATGACGTTCATACCTATCTAAAGTTTTTCAAGTTATTGAGGAGGGGGCAAATTCTGCCACCTCCAGCGGGGCGCGAGTTAACCCTCGCATCGATGGGGGTCTGAGCCAATTTAGAACCGACGGGGGCGGATAACCGCTCCCCAGAGATATCGACATCTACACAACGTAGCGAGAAGCCTAAAAAGTTGTTAGGTAGGCCGTTACGATTACTAAAGAAAATACACAGAATATTTTTGATCAGGTCAATATTGAGGTCACCAGAGGTCAAACAGGTCAAATTTTCCCATATTTCGAGTAAATTGAGCATTGCTTCACAAAGCCAATGGCAACTCAGTAACCAAGAAAGCTAGGAAAAAAGGCAAAAGCAATGACAAACCCTTCAAACGCTCTTTCTGCAGTATGTCCTCAGATTTGAGGTTAAACCAAAAGTTAAGGCTCCAGAGGTCAGCAAATGTTGAAATGCTAATCTCACGGACAACGTTATTTGCTCTTAACTTTTTATATATTTAGACTAGAGCAACGCATTTGTCATCATCGTGTTTCTCTTTTCACGACGTATCGAATCATATATCTGATGGCCTAGCTAGGCAAAAACAAATACCTGACCTGACGTCATGTCAAGGTCAAGTCAAATTGTTAATCACCTGATGACAATCGATAAGAGAAACATAATGGCAAAAACCCTATCACCCTACCCCATGTAGAAGATGAGTTATTGTACAAAACCCAATGCCCTTGGGGCACATTGGATTTGACCTCAAAGAGGTCACGGATAAAACTAACAACATTATTTTTTCTGCGCAGCTCCAAAATACTGATGTGATGAAAACTGACCAGATTTAGCTAGGTTGTTTGATTGGTGCGCATTTCAATTTTCTCCCATCGACCCATTATAATGGGAGGTCACAAAATTAACATGACCTCAGGTCACCAATATAAGAAATCCGAGATAAACGAACTGTAGATGCATATGTCCTTCCTACTCACTGTGAGTTTCGAACTATTTGGTTGACCAATGTGGCTACGAAATTCTACGAAAGTTATGCAACGCAATGTTTTTATGGCTCATTTTATCGCGTGGAAGCGATAGTATATCATTTGATCACCATACTTATGTATATGAACTAAAAAAAGGTCAAGTTAAGGTCAAAGTTAAAAGGTCCAGAAAAAATGACATGTTTTTTTAAATTGAAAAATATTAACCCAAAAAGGCATGTTTCTAGATCCCGTTTTGTTCAGAAATACAGTGATGTCTTAATTATTTATGTATTTGTTGAAAAAAGCCGTACGAGTTGCAAGCACTGTAAATGCGTACTCAGTTCAATTAAAGATATTGCTTTGAAATTGGTATGTATGTTGGTTGCAAAATATCGTTTCTCTCTCATATCTTTCCGGGTTTTCAAAATCTTAAAAAAAAAATATAGTCATTTTTCCCAAAATACTGTTTTTTTTGAAATTTTTGGTGTCAAAAAACAAACAAAAATGAAATCCGAGATTGCCATTTTGTAGCCCTTATTATTTGAGATCTTTATCAGTTTTCGGATTGCATTTTGCGTATTTTGTTGTCTTTGTACGGTCTGTTGAAGTTAAGCTGATTTATGTGTAAAAACCGCGTGTAGTGACGTCACTAAATTCGCTATATCTATAAAAAAACGCACAGAAGACGTGAAATTGATGAAAATAAATAAGGTAACCGACGTTTCACGTTGATAGCGATAATCATTTTTTAGTTATGACGAAAAAACGGCAGGGGCGTTAAACGCCCCCCTCCCCCAGTCAATGCCGAGTTAACCCTCGCCAGTGTAGGGGATGGATGCCCCCCTCGGTTTTTCCAGAATAACTCGCGTAAATATCAACTGATAGCGATGAAACTTTCAGTACCCTACTTTGCATCAATTTGACACATAATCCGACAAAACTGAACTTCTAACCAATATTTCCCATGACTTTTGACCTGTTTCTCAAGGTCGTGTTTGGCGAAAGTGGCGTCCAGTATAATAACAATCATTGAAACATGTGCAGTTCCCGAGTGTCTGTTGTTCAGAAATATGCAAAAGGTGGTTTCTAAGGAGACAGTTGAAGGCTTCTGTAGAGATGCAGTCTCGATTTGACCTTTTAAGAGTCAACGGAGTGTGTCACTGACCTCCGAGGACCTCAGATGTCCTTTTTTCGCTTCTGTCCGTTTCCAGTGCAGTGTTGACACTGATTTCAATTCTGGGATACATTTTACATGATTAATGATCCACTGGGGTCATGCGCTGCTAAAGGTCAACTGAGGTCACTGACGCAATGACCTGACATTACCTTTTTTAATCTGGCAGTTTTTAGGTCATTTTGTGATGCTGATTTTGAATTTGGTGTCTATTTAGCATTCTAAGATGTTCTTTTACCATTTTCGATCAATAAGTTCTAATTTTTTACACATTTAAGTTTGATGACATTTTGGCTTTGACATGACCTCAGAGGTCATCTATTGACCCCGGACCTCAAAATCAGCGTTCAATGGCTTTCTATCGTCACAAGCAACACGCTCGTTTCTTAATCAAAGCTCTAGCTCAACTAGGGGCCAAACGCCAAGGGGGGTCTTCCCCCCTCCCCCCCTACACGGCCACGCAGTGATTCCTTTGTTAACCCTCCCTACATGGGCGAGGGTTAACAAAGGAATCTTGGGTAGGACCATCAGATATCGATCCCCGACAGTCAACAGTTGCTTAGTTATCATTGTGAGGAGACGCTAAGTCAAACTGGGGAATAGCGTCACGGCGTAACTTGGGCTACATGGCAGAACATGCGTCACATGGTACCTACTATATACAATAGTCACAACAAATAGCCAAGAGTCAAAGCAGGAGCGCTCAGTCCCGATGGAAAGCTGATTCTCGACTCTGCTGATGGCCGGGGATTACTAGCAGACGGAATCATGCAACACCTGCATCGTGATAGTGTTTGCGTGGTTTGCAAACAGTGCAGATTACATCAGGGGCCGCTGGTTTCGACACAAAATTATGCTAGCGCTGCAGTCTGCACGGGCAGACAGTAGCAGCACGAGACTCAGCATAGCGAGAAGCTGCGCTGTATAATCATACATTTTCCGTTTTGATTGCTGACCAGATTCAGATCACATCCCTTTAATACAATTACAGGAGCCGTTTGCACGATGGATTGTTTTGCGCGAAATGTTTTAAAACATTTTAAAATGTTTTTAAACATTTCGTGCAAAATAATCCATCGTGAAAACGGCTAGGGTAGAGAATAACTCAAATATAACTTCAACGTTCATAATGACAACGACACCTTTTAAAACCAAGTCAGTGACAAAATTGGCCACGACAACATACCGCATTCACAATGCAACTAGTCAACCCACCCCGAAACGCTGATGACCCAAGATGGGCTTGAATCGCCGATGACTCAAAAGTAGCAAGTTAGGCCGCTGCACTTGATCCTTGGGGTGCACGTATGTTTGAAACCACACCCAAATTGTCAGGTCCGGCGCCGGCGACCCCCGTGCACAGCCGGCAGCTGCCAGCTAGTCGCATTTGAAGTTTGAGCCTTGGCCCCTGACCATTGGTAATACATTGTTGGTTTGATCGATATTTGTGGTGCAGGTAACAGTGCAGTGCAGAAGCTCACAATGGCGCGCCCTACTTAACCCGCGGCGCACTGCCGGGGGTTCGCACCAACCATGAACTGCCAGGAGTGCAGGAGGTGGAGGGATTTTTTGTTCCCACCTAAGATCTAAAAAACGCAACCCTTAAGCCAGGCACGTACTCAGGACTTCGTCCGGGGAAGGGAGGCCCTTTTGAGGCGCCACCTCCTCCCCGGACGAAGTCCTGACTACGTGCCTGGTTCAGGGACAGCGCTAAGAGTCTACACAAAAGAGAGACCGCAAATTGAGATGTCAATCCTTGCATGTTTCAGCTAATCATGCAAGGTGATCTCACGATAATGCCGAAGGCTGTAACTCGGCAGCCGTGACTCCAATCGCGCTGAGATGTTCACAGCGCGATTTGGTGCCACAGATAACCCTTAATACAGACTTATCAAAATATGAGACGTAGGGTGTTAGTTTGAGGTTATCGCTTGTCGATCTGTCCTGGAATGCCCAAGTGTCCCCAGTGGTGGCGACGACCATGACCTAACAGTTGACCTTAAGTCAACTATGATGACACTATTAAGTAACAGACAATTCCATTATCTTTCGAACGCGTTTTTTTCGCTCGTCGCTAGCTTCTTAACCCGCGGTTAATACTGCCTCCCCCTGACGAGTTTTCGCGATAGCTCACAATACAAATGCGCCATCAGCGTGAAACTTTCAGTACCTTCTACCAAATCAAATTGACATCTTCTTTGAAAAAAATATATATATAAATTTTTGAGGTATATCAAATTTTGTGACGTCACTGTGTACGACTTTGACGATAAAATCAGACAAACCTAAACAGTCCGTTAAAATACCACATTGTGTCTAAAATGCAAAACAATAACATCAAAGGATCAAAAATGGCATGGCCTACAAAATGGCAATCTCCAATTTGAGAAAATATTGGTTTTTGATCCCAAAAATTGCATTTTTGGGGGGAAGGGAATGGTCACAAAATCAAAACCTTCAAAGATGTTCAAAAAGCGAAACATATGTTAGAGAACTGCATACCAAGAATATACCCCAACCAAATTGAATTACAATATCTTTATTTTTCGTGAGTAATGGCTCCCTATGTATGGTAACTGATGACGTAATATTTTGAAATTGCGTTTTTCTTTTGTTTTTTTGACAAGTTCAAGACAAATAAATGTTGGTTATGTATTTCTGAGATAAAAATGGTCGGGAAAGTAAAACATGACTTTTTATAAAATGTATCAATTAAAAAAAAATACCTCATTTGACCTGAAGCTTGACACTAACTTCATTTGAATGAGTTCAGATGGTATGTACATTGATTATCACTATCTTCTACATATAAAGCAACTCATAAAACATTTGTCGCATGACTTTCGAAAATATTTTTCGGATGACGGAAGTGACTTTTTGCGACCTGACCTTGACCTTAACCTTTGCCAAAAGTATATTTTTTTGCTTTCATGCAGAATTTGTATCGTACCTTTGGAAGCACTTTGGGTGATTATGGTCGCAATCAAAGGCTCTGGATGGAAAGCATGGTCGATAAACTCAAATGTCGCGATTTTGACCTTTGACCCGACCTTGACCTGATATTTTACCTTAATTTAAAACAAAAATGAGTAGGCTTTAGATGCGTCTCAACGAGAGCTTTCGAACGCCGTCTTGCGCGTCTCGCTACGATCATCGGTTCCGGAGATATCGAGGGGGCAATATTGCCCCCCCCCCCTGGTCACTGGTGTTCGGATAAAACCCCAGTCAAGGGCGGCTTAAGTTATCGAGATATTGACCGCTGTATCAAGGACACTCAAATATAGCCGAAATTTGATCTTTGGTGACCTAGTGATCTGACCTAGAAAATATACGTTTTTGATAGAGCTTGTCTCGAGCAATCTAACGCTGTTTTCCGCTTGTCGCGAGCGTTAAAAGGACTAAACAAAACGAAAGAAAAAGCACGTTACAAGGATGGAGAATCCAGTATGACAGGTGTAGAATGGGCCATACCAACTTTTAGGAGCTTGAGTAACTGCTGTGATCAACTTTGGAGCCAGCGACATCAATTTGGAATCAGCTATAGCAACTTCGAATATTTTGTTGGGCTCAAGAACTGGAACTTTTAGATATATTTCGCCGCGGAGCGGCGCGCAATTTTAAGTCTCATGCCCTGGACATCACGAAGCTGGTTCTGGGATCCCAGTGGATCCCTCGGCATAAAATATATCAAGATCTGGAATCTTTGTAGATCCCTCCGCATATTGTGTCCCTGGATTTGGTGTCACATGTGGATTCCGGGACACAGGACACAGATATCCAGATCTCAGCTGTATCCCGGATCCAGGCACATGTCTGGTATGGTATGCATGTATATTGTAACTTGACGTCATAGTTTTATCTTCTGACTTCACCTGTAACTGGGTTTTGTGCCTGTTGGTGATTCATCAATAAACATAAACACCAGTAAGGCGCCATAGTTGGCAATGAACGAGCAAACTCGAAGAAAATGTATGGCGAATTCAACTCGATCGTCAAGTACCTTTCTAGATAAAAAAAGGTTGCACGTGCGCACAGTGCATGGTACCCACCCCTAACTATTTTGTGGGAGAGTAGCCGGCTGAGAGGTCCATAAAAAAATCCATACTAAACATAAGTCGGCTTAGCCGTTACCTTGATATAGAAGGTGTGAACGTGCGGCACGTGCAGAGCACCCGCACCCTGACTATTGGGAAGTGGCGCTGACAATTCCAACCCACACCTAAATTGACACATCACTAGCCGTACTGATATATATATAATATATATATTATTTATAAGTATTTATATATATATATATATATATATATATAATTAATTATATTAATTATATATGGAGTGATGCACCAGAGGTCTACACGAGGCGGCTATCCCCACGACTGGCCGAATCCCACGGCTAATGGGGTGGGGTGGACTGGAAAATCTCTAGATCATGTATATGGCTATGGCTGTGGCTGCATAGTCTGCCTGGATATATTTTGTATCAATCTTATCAAACCAGTCATGATTATAAGAGGCCTTGGCATGTTGCCATAACAGTAGACTGAAAATAAGCACATATGAATTTACACAAGTCCTCACGGCTGGCCAGCGCACAATGGGACCGGAGCGTGAGATGGCACGCCATAATCGGGTTGGTACATTTGTCTATATTAATTTCAAGATATACAACTGAGAATTATATGGACAAAAGTAGTTTTATCATATTTGGGAAAGGTTATCTTCATCATTGACACATTTTTACCCATTTCTCATCCATATATTTACGTCAGCATGACGTTCCCCTCCATCGGTCTAACTTTCACATCACATAACTTTGGGGACGTCTCTGTTTGCGACCTTTTAGTGGTACTGCAAAAAACTAGTGGTCCGGATTTTTTTTTTGCGCCAATTTTTCGGGAGTGTGGACCTTTTCCTAGGGGCCCCTGGAGATGCCGTGCCTCACCCGGCACCCCCTTGTCGGAGGTATAGCTGCGGCCCTGTGCAATTCATATAATGTTACGCACTTTTATCAAAACTTAATACCTCATTTTTCTGTTTCTGTTTTGTCAGTTCTGCTGTTTATCTTATCTTGTTTTAAATTGTTTTCATGTTCTTGAACTTTTGACTTCTCTATTAACATATTACATTTGCTACTAACTCTTCGTGAGAGAACAAAAAATTATCTCTCCGGTGTTCGATGACGCGGTTCGTACTGCTTGAAATAGTTTCGTTAGTGTATCTTGGCCACTACAGGCCAAAAATTGGTTATTTTATAAATGACGTCATGAATTACTTATAATAAAGAAGCCATAAGACAGTCAAAAGTAAAGATATTGTCTGATATTTGGTTTAGATGTCGTAAATGCGTGGTTCTCACAAAAAAAAACTTGAATATCTAAGAGGGAGCCGGTAGCTACGTGGTATGTCCTCGGACTGCCACGCAGCGGCCCCCGGTTCGATTCCCGGGGTTCCGGTTCCGGGGTAGGCTCCCGGATCAAATTCCCTGCCTCCGAGTGGAGGGGGTCCCATGGGGTGCCAGCCCCAGGCCCCTCCTCTCCCCCTCCCCGGCATCTCGCTCACGGTATATGGCATAAGGCTGAACCGGTTGCAAAAAAATGAGTTTGTGAAAACTTATTAAAAAAAGGTAAACAAAACAAATCCGAGATAGCCATTTATAATATGATGTTTTTTATTTCTTTTAAAGTTTTTCGTTTGCTATTTGTTAGAATATTTCATTTGCAATGATTTTTCAAACATTTATTGTTTTTCAAGAGCATTGTCACGCCCGTAAATATTCACATTATACAAATGTGCTTACATAATTTGATAATTGGACCTAAGTCATATACATTAGCCATACCAGATGCACCGGGTTCACTTTGATATGTCTGCCCCCTTGCAAATTCAAGGGGACATGGTGCCCCGGTAACTCCCGTTTTGCTGCCGATGACTATTTTTGTCAATATAAAATAAATTATATTTTATGATATAATCAAATCGTGTTTCAAAAAATATAAGATCAACCATTTCCTTTAAGTCAATCATTCAGTCATGCATTCTTTTATTCATTCGCTAGTTCATTAATCACCTTTAGTTTCAACAACCGGCTCTTGCCATTTTCGCGAAAAGTCTGTAATGATCCCTGATAAAAATATTACTTTAATAGTTCATATAAACTTCTGCATCTATCGTTGCGATGCGTGTCTTTCTTTCACCATGTTCATGGAAGGCACGCTTCAGTGGTTTTGTCGTAGAAATTGTCTAACCTACAAACGCCTGGATAAAGTGGACTAGACAATTAGACATTGCCCAATGTGAGCCATCAATAACTTTCTGCCTCCTATATTGCTGGTATATAAACAATTAGCAAAAATAACGTATTTATTTTATTTGTGAACATACTCACCGGATATCAACCACCATACCTGTTACCTACTTTCAACACGAAACTTGCTAATGTCCATAATGGAGGACACAAGAGATGGTCGGAAGATATTCGCCATATTCCGCTATAAAACTGGAACAACACTGTAACTGGTGGTAATCCACAACCATTCCTCCGCCCGTTAACACACCAATCCCGCAACCTGCCACCTCACCACTCGTAACGAACACCTCGTTGTACACTGCCTCCGCCTCTCGCGTAACACCGCCTCCACCGCTGTAACCACCCGCCCCCCTCCGCTGTAACCAACGCACCGCCGCGTAAACCTTCCTACGACATTTCAGTCATAGCGCAATGCAGTCTCTTAAAAACCCACGGGGATATCGTATCGTAAGAAAAAGTGATTCACTCATTTATCGTTGGTCGACATTCCAACTGAAGCTGCCCCGCGTACACTTCGCCGCAAGCACCCACTCACTCACCAACTGTAACACCGCTCTCGCTGAAACATCCCTCCACCCTGTAAACCACCGCCTCCGCTCGCTGTAACCAACCGCCTCCGCCTCCGCGTTGTAAACCACGCCTCACCTCCGCTGTAACCACCGCCTCCGCCGCTGTAACCTCCACCTCCACCACTGTAACCACCGCCTCCGCTGTAACCACCACCTCCGCCGCTGTAACCACCGCCACCGCTGCTGTAACCACCGCCTCCGCCACTGTAATCACCGCCTCCGCCGCTGTAACCACCGCCGTCGGCTAGGCAAAGCCCAACTAACAGGATCAAGAGGCAAACCTGCGTGGCAACCAAAAAAATCAGTGTAAACATTTTTAGGAACAAAATACTTTGAAATTCTGGCAGCACATGCAAATAATAAACTTCCGACGTAATACAAATTGATCCATTCGTCCACCATCAATCCAATCGCTTCTTTCATGAATATGACAAAAGCTTTGGAAGCACATCTAAAGACAAAGAGCCCTAAATTATGTTCGATATTTTGTTTTTAGTGTTCTCAAGCCTAAATGCCGTTGGGTTCGTGGTCTTACTGAGCTAATCGACTTTAATCTAACAAATTATCGAAGCCCAGTAAAGTCTCACCTGTCTGACCGCCATGCCGTCCAGCTGCTATGTCTGTCTGTCTGTCTGTCTGAGTGTGCCTCTGCCAGGTGACCACAGCCGTTATATAGCTCCCCGGTGACGGGAGACGGACGCTACGCAATGTCTTGGCGTGACTGAAGCTTTTGTGGTTAGGAGTCGCAGTCAGCACGACCCAGTGATGCAGCACGCTCCAGTTCTATGACACGGTGGTCCATATACGCTTAAAAGGAAATAATGAACTTTGTATATATTTATATGCATTATTTTAAGAAACATTTATGGTATCAAATTGATCGCTTCTCAATTTTAAGTGCAATTAAAACTCCTTCTTTGTTGAAAGTTACTATTTTGGAATTACAACTATGCATATATATGGTGACGAACAGTAGGTTCCATTTCTGGTTTAAAGGAAAGATAACACATTGGGAAAAGTATGTAGATTGATGGAGTAGAGTGCCCTGACAACGGCTCTGGCATTCATTTTTGCGAAAGAAGTCGCAATTTGTTGTTATTTCAAAACATTCATATTTTTACTTGTGACGTCACAACAATCTTGCGTCACCGAAACGAGTTGTGACGTCACAAGCAGGCAGCCGACATGTGAAAAGTTCGAAATGTGAAAAGTTCGAAATGCCTTTTTGCTGAAATGTTCTTTTGTCGACATGTGAAAAAGTCGAAATGTCTTTTTGACGAATGTCATTTTGCCGACATGTGAAAGGATCGAGATGTCCTTTTGCCGAAATTGCATTTTGTTGAAATGGCATTTTGTCGACATGTGAAAAACTGAAAGGTCTTTTTTGACGAATGCTTTGTTGTCGACAATTAAAACATTATTTTTTTGTTTATGCCGAATGCCGAATACATTTGGTGCCAACCGCAGCAATTGTCGTCATGTGTCAGTGGTTGATAACTAAGTTGATGTGCCTTAAGTTGATTAAATATTCCGTTTAGGAAAGTTATCGATAGCGCATAAATTAATATTTTATTGAAATCTCCATACTGAAAATGCAACCACCTAATCTTGCTTCTGAACTTTACCGTTCACTTGCATTCACTTGCGAGGCAACAGGCATTCCCGCTCTGGCTGCCTAGCCGATGCCTTGTTCGGCCTGCACCCTGATGGCGGTGACGTTCTCCGCCGTCGTCTCTGTGCGCTCCTTCATCTCGGCTCGTGTGACCGATTGTTAGACTGTTGCCCTGCTGGGGGCGCGGTTGTGAACATGGCCTTCCAAAAACACCCCACCAGTATGCACACCACGCCCCTTACAGCGAAGACGAGCCCGGGCTCTGCATCTCATGTAGATCTTCTCGTCACTCCGTTTGTCTTCTGTGTAGAAAATACCGCGGTGCACCAAACGCCCCTTCGCTTGGTTCCCGTCACCCACTCCATTGCTCACCTGACGCCTCCACTCCTCACTGCGGCCTGCACTCTGCGGCTGTCGCCGCTTCCGGCCGTCCAGATCAATGTTGGTGCCATGCAGGCGCATACGCAAAAAAAATGCGACGCGCTGATATCTGATTGGTTGCTTGCTTCGTAGGTTCCCCGCTGACCGGGAGCCGTAGCAGAAGCAAGGGTGTTGCAGTGGAGCGGGATACGCTCGTGAAAAAGGTATTTCGACCTGTTCACATGTCGACAAAATGACATTCCGCAAAATGGAATTGATATTTTTTCACGTATCTTCAAAATAGCATTTCAGCGAAAAGACATTTCGAGTCTAGTGGTGCCAGTTTCAGAAAATATGTGTCCAATGTCCGACCGATGTCTAAGACTTTGGTTAGTTGTCTGTCCGAAACTGTCCGAAAATCATTGTTTGTCCGAAATTTATCCGAAAACAGAAAAATGTATTATATGGAATGTAAGACATTCAGTGTACCATTCCCAATGTATGCATAAATTAGGCATTTGTGTCAAATATCTTTTGTATTTGTATGTATTATATACCGCCGACAGGTACAATAACCCAATAAGAGACGGAGTCAAGGAAATAAAAACGACAAATAGCAAAGCACACAATGTTACATGGTCAAATGGTCATGATAAGTAAAATACATCACACTGTTTGGCGGATAAACACTGATACACATTTGCAATAAGTGCGTCGGTCGCCAAAGAGGTCAGCACTGGGAACATTTTCGTACAGTAGGTTTGCACGACGTGGTAGGCGATACCAGAACATCCCGTTCTTAATTGTCTCCACTCTGGCGATAGGGACATGTAAAATTGGTCGCGTGCGAGTGGGTCTTACAGGAACTGCAAGACCAAACATGCCCTGGATATTAACCGAATCAATGCGACCCCCAAACACACCATGCAAAAAAATAAAGTCATGCTGTGCTAGTCGAGAAGTAATCCTGTAAGACTCTCGAAAGTGGTAACCAATTGCATGCTGTGAAATTTAGTCAAAGTGTGTCAGCTCAATATAGAAACAGTAAATTAGACGTTCATACAGCCAGCCAATATCCAAAAAAATCCCATTTATCAGTGCCACCTTGACAATTTACTCTACCCCTGCCAGTCGCATGGTGTTGAGACTTTCGGCCCGGAATACATCCCTCAAATGACAGCTCAATTACCTAAGCACACAGAAACCAGATGATGCTGCCATACTCCAAAATAAGCGAAATGCGTATGTTAAAAAGCCGTGATGAGAAGGAGCTGCCTTGAACCTGACGACCAGCCTAAAACCCAACGCAACGGTGATGTTGAATGTACAGGTCAACCATCTCAAATCCCAACGCCAAGGCGAGCGATTCGCTCTCCCGATAAGGCCGTGTGCGATGATGTCTGTGGAACGAAAATAATGATCTACACAGGTCAATTTGAGGGTATTTAGTATAAAATCACACCTAAATCGCGGATCATCTCTAGATACGCGAATTAACCCCAAGAAGTGATGTGCGGTTGATGGAGTATAACTCGAAGACAGGAGTTTGTTGCGTAACACGTTAGAAAAATATACCGTACCCGTCTTTGCATCGTTATCGAATTATGTTTTCCAACTTCTCAACGGCATTAGATCCAAGCACACGCGTTTTCCTCTAAGTCCCGAATAGGATGCTGAATGAGCGACCGGCGTCATCGTGGGAGCGAGTCCGCCCTCCTAGCATGAGCTTCAGGTCGGCGCCGTCACGTACATGATAGACCAAAAAAAAAACCCCCCCCATTCTGGACGGGGGATATTTCCGCAGACGGAACATCGTGCAAAACAAATTAGCGAAACCAAGACTTCCCCGGCCACCACGTATTCTGCCCTCTGGTCACCCAACCGAACACCAATCACCGTACCAAGCCAAAGGTAGGACGGTTCTTTCCTGCCGTTATAAAACATTGCACCACCAGCACTTGTCTCCTAACTCTCCACATACCGCTAGTTAAACTCAACCACCTGAAGGCTCTCAGCACCAGACAGAATGATAGGAATCTAAAGGATGAAGTGGTGAAAGGAGAGCATGGTTGAGACACTGCAAAAGCTGATGAGTAATCAGTGAGTTTGAGCCATGTACTATTCTGCTGGAGACCGTCGCGGATCGAGTCCCAGTAAAACTGCTTCACGAGCAAGGTTAGGTTGTGGTGCAGAGCGGAGGGCAGGAAAAGCCATGCTGTTTTCCGGGGAAGGGAACAATCACAGGTGATGTAAGGGCAAATGGGTTTGCATCAAGCTGGTCACACGTGACACGCTCTAGGATTCTAGAATTCATCCGCTACATTAATCTCAACGATAAGTAGTTCCCTAAGGCGGGGCAGATTTTCTGCCCCCCCGTAGTTTTCGCCCGGCCCGCTTCTGAACCGTACGTCATTCGTCATTGGAAACTTTTCGTACTTTTCCTAAAAGAATAGTGAATGACGCGTGTTCTGTAAAATTTTGAAAATAATAGGCCCAAAGCAGAAAGGCGGCGCCAGGGTCACATGTTTTTGGGAGCGTCGTTTTCGAATGCGGGTGTGCGGCGCATACTTCTACGTAAGTTTCGGGTGGAATAAAAGCGTCAGAAACTAAAGTCGAATGCGTGTACATCCATACAGATTGGATGTATACCAATATTTTACCGGGGCAGAGGTCACGGCAGGGGAGACTACATAAAATGGGAGGGCCCGAAAATCGCTCCAGTCAAAATTAGGCCCTAGAGTCTTTCACACCAAATAAGCAAAAAGATTGAGAAAGGCGATGTCTCGCCACCATTTGCAATACCCCCACCCGTTGCTTATCGAAGTGTGCCGCCTATGCACAATTGTTACATAACGTAATAACAGCAACAAAGTCCCACATGTGACGTTCCACGTCCCAACAAAGCGTAAGAAACAGTCCAAACATTATTTTTCATCAAAATGGCAGTCTCCCCATTTTTTATTCCTAGTGTGCTATGATTTTTCGTTTTTTATTACTTGTGCCTTTTTATTATATTGCAAGAAACACGGAAACATTAGAAGCTCAAAAGCGTTTTGCATGCAAATCCCGGTCGGAAATACATGGCCACAATGACCTTTTCAAAAAACACCCTAAAATTTCGATTTTTTGCCCCCAGCTCCCCATTTTAAGAGCAAAAAAAAAGATATGGATTCAAAAAGATAGATTTTGTCACAACAAATCGAATGATGTTCGTCCCATCAAAATCGGCCGAGCGGTACTCCAGATCTCTGGAGGGAAGAATCTGCCTCCCCCGCAGGTTAAACGTAATTCTGGCCGCCCGCAGGGAATAGGGTTAACCCGCGCGGCGTAGTGGGGTAAATATTACTCCCTCCCGGATTTTCTCAATAACTTGAAAACTATAACAGATAGCAAAGTAAAATATTTCGTACTTTATGCAGCATCAATTTGACGTCTTCCTAATAAATAAAATCACAAATGAATCAGAACTTTGGGAGATAGACGTTTTGATGACGTCATGTAATGTCATTTTGGACGGAAAAACGATAAATGTTTTATGCATCGTAGAAAGTACAGCTTAAAAGCAAATTGCAAGCGTAAAACTGGAAATGGATTGAAATGGAATTGTCTACAAAATGGCAATCTCGGATTTCGCGCCAAAAAATGTTCTTGCCCTCAAAATCCAAAAAACTTATTTTTTGCGGATTTGTCTTCATTAAATCGAAAATGTTCAATGTAATAAAAAAGGGAATATATATGAGAGAACCAAGTGTAAGAAATACCCAAACCGAATTTCAAAGTAATAATCTTTATTTTTCAGTGACTGATTGCTTCTCCCAAGCATAAGTACCAAGTAGCTACTAGCTAATGACATAATTTTTCAAAATAACTTTTTTTATTTGTTTGACCTGATACAGATATATAAATGTCAATGCTGTATTTATGAGACAAAACTGATCTAGCAACATGCCCTGTTTATTCATATGAGTCAGTTTCCAGTTTTGACCTTAGATGACCTGACTTTGACTTTTTATGGGGTCAAGTTGTCAAAATGACTTCTGCTATCGAATTTTACGCGTAAAATAACCCCTAAAACATGTGTCACAAGACTTTCGTTGACCTCTTAGTGACAGTGACCTTTTGGGACCTGACAACGTTCGATTTAACCTGAGCTTTCGATTTAACAACGTTGGTACCTTGACCTTTGCATGCAAATTCACTTTGACTTAATGCAGGAGCTTGAGATGTATTACACCTTTGAGAGCCTTTATGTGCATTGATAGTCTTAATCAAAAGGTGTTCTAGATTGAAAGTATGAACCAATTAACTCAATTAACTAGAATTTTTACCATATGACCTGACCGTGACCTGACATTTGACCTAACTTGAAAAAATCGGGTATGCATTCGAATTCGTTTTATTGAGAGCTTTCGATCGCCGCCTTGCGCGTCTCGCTGCGGTTATTGGTCTCGGAAGATACGAGGGGTGGGGGTAAAATTTACCCCCCCCTACGCCGCGCGTTTGGCTGGAGACCCCTACGCCGCGCGGATTAAGACCATTATCCGGGACACTGCCACCTTCCAAAAAGTCATCATAATGTACGCCGTTTGTGGTACAGGAAAATATGTATTGATAATAAGTAACTAGATAAGTGCTTTTCACGACAAACTATTCTTGGGCATTGAATGTCCGAAAATGTTTTAAAAAATACGCTTTTGTCCGTCCGAGACCGAACCGATATTCGGACAAACTCGGATTTCCGAAAATGTTTGCATCGATTGGCACCACTAATTTCGACCTTTCCACACGTTGACAAAGTAGCATTCGTCAAAATAGCAATTATATTTTTTCGTCGCATTTCGACAAAAAAGCATTTTGGCAAAAATACATTTTGATCTTTTCACATGTCGACAAAATGCCATTTGTCAAAAGATATTTTGACCTTTTCACATGCCGGCAAAATTACATTAGTTAAAAAGGCATTTCGACTTTTTCCCATTCGTCAAAATCACATTTTGGCAAAAAGACATTTTGATTTTTTCACATGTCGACAAAATGTCATTCATCAAAAGCATTTCGACTTTTTCACATTTCGACAAAATGACATTTCAACGTTTTGACATGTCGGCAAGAAGACTTTTCGACATGTTTACATTCGGCAAAAAAGCATTTCGGCAAAAAGTAATTCGTCATTTAGCATTCGGCATATTCACATGTCGCCAAAAAGACATGTCGTCAAGGTGTCCTTCGACAATATGCACTCGCCAAAATGACATTCGTCAAAATGGCAATGACAATGCACAGTATGAACGACACAACTTCTGCATGCGATTTTTCTCTTGAAATGTCCCTCAGAATTTTGTAATATGCTGGTAAGAATATAGTATGTTACAAAATTGCGGTTTGTTGGTAATTAGCGAGACAATTATGCATAGGTTAGTTGTGATGCCAGAGCTCCACCTACTGAAACTTTTCAAAATCTTACAAAACATTAATATCCCAGGCACGCTAGTGATCGCTCAACAGACTGCCCCCCCCCCCGCTCTTGACTCATAATGGACTCGCCCAGCAATGGCCAGCGAATTGGTTCTAGCGCATCATGCCCATGCAAAGGCAGACCTGTCATTCCATGACGCTACCGCCTACCAGATTGAGTAACTATGGCGGATGCTTAACCCGCGCGGCGTAGGGGGGTAAATATTACCCCCCTCCCGGATTTCCACATAACTTTGAAAAACCGTAAGAATAACGACCGCAAAGTTTCAGTACCTATACAGCATCAATTTGACGTCTCCCTTAAAAAATTTATCGATTTTTTTTTCAGAACTTTGGGAGATTAATGGACGTTTGATGACGTCAATTGTCATGCCATTTTGGGTTAAATAAACGATTACGTTTGATGCATTCGAAGAAAACATAAACTTTACGGAAAATTGCAAACGGCCAAAACTGCCTGAGAAAGGAAATTTTAATTCTCTACAAAATGCAATTTCGGAATTTCCAAAATTTGGGTTTTTGACCCCCAAATTCCAAATACTGATTTTTCAAAACAAATCCTCCAATTTTTTGTTCTCAAGGTTTTTTAAAACCGGAATATTGTAAGAGAAACAAGTGTAATAAATACCCAAACCGAATTTCAAAGTAATATCTTCATGTTTCAGTGACTGATTTGCTTTCCCAAGCACTTAAGTAGAATGACGTTCTTTTTCAAAATTACTTTTTTTGGGTTTTTTGAGATACAATATATAAATGTCACCCCCCCCCCCCCCCCCCCCCCACCCCCCCCCCCCCCCCCTTTTTGTGTTTATGAACAAAACTTACCTAGTAACATGGCATGTTTTATTCATATTAATCAGTTTCATGTTTTGACCTAATATGACCTAATTTTGACTTTATGGGGTCAAGTTGTTTAAAGAATGGCTGTTGCTATTCGATTTTTACGTGCAAAAATAACCCCTAAAACATGTTTGTCACAATCTGTCTTGGACCTCTTTCGTGACAGGACCTTTTTTTGACCTTTCCTTGACCTTGACCTTTGCATGCAAAATTCATTACTTAATGCAGGAGATGTATTACACCTTGAGAGCTTTATGTGCATCGAGTTAGTCTTAATCAAAGGATATCTAATTGAAAGATGAGCCAATCATTAACTGGAACTTTCCGATATGACCTGAACCGTGACCTGACATTGACCTAATTTAAAAATTTCGGGTATGCATCGATTGTTTCATTGAGAGCTTCGATTCTCCCCTTTGCGCGTCTCGCTGCGGTCATTGCGTTCGGAAGACTAAGGGGGGTAATATTTACCCCCTACGCGCGCGTTCGGCTGGAGACCCCACGCCGCGCGGGTTAACTGAACGAATGAACTTCTAGACGCATATGTTCTTAATAAAACGGGCCAATTTTACATTATAATCTTGGAATTGAGCTCATTCATGTTTCCATAAAACTTATCGCCTAATCAAATAATTTATTTTTGAATATATTTCATAAACTAAAAAATTTGCACACTAAACATTTTAACATCTGTAAAATGTTTCAAAACATTTCGCGCAAAATAATCAATCGTGAAAACGGCTATTGGCGATACTTAACGTTACAAAATATCGGAAAACGCTTCCTTCATGGATCATTTGTGGATATTGAAGGAACAACGCACAATTTTTTTTAACAAACACCGCCAGGTTCTATATTGAAAAATATGCCAGGAATCCAGTGCATTCATTTTCCTGTAACGTTGAATGGTTGTCCGCCAAATTGCATTGTATTTGCAAATTATTGCCAGCAAAGACAAATAATTGGCAAATGCTTTCCATTTACAAGTCATGTTATAGCAAGTGTTACTCTATAGACCTTGATGTTTCAGGCAAATGTTTTGCTTAGTCCCCTGCAAGGTCACATGAGGTAGTCCGAGGTCACACACATTTGTTGTCAAAAACTCTCGACAGAATGAAGATTGAGCAGTGAAACTGACACCAATACGTTTGTTTCGTCGAGGCGCGTCTTTCAACATGCATCATGATCTACTTAGTTTTTAACTTTGACCAGAGAAGACCTTTCTCGGTCAGTCTGATATTGACGTAAAGCGCCTTGACGAGACAAACACGATGGCGTCAAGTTATTGCGTTATCTTAATAACGTAAAAAGTTATTTGTGCTAACAAATTTGACAAAAGTAGCCTTTTGTACCTTTAACCCGCGCACTGACAGGGGGCGGTGATATTCCGCCCCCCCCCCTCAAGGTTTTTCAGGAGTAGCGGAAAAACGGCGGTGCGCAGCGCCGCCAAATTTCGCACACCTGTTTGGGCATCAATTACCCACACTTTGGAAAAGTTTTGACTTGAGTCATCTCAGGTCAGATCACAAGTCCATGTCAAGTGACCTCACCTTCAAAAATGTTTGCGTTCGTGCCAAAGCCACATCTTTCTTTCAAAAGTTTTGACTTGCAGGATTTCATAAGAATATCAGTTACCTTCAATTCGCTTTATCTCGGATTTTTCGTACTCGTGACCAAAGTCAGGTCCAATTCCTGACCTCCCCATTACAAGTGAATGGGAAAATAAACAAATGCTTCCCTTAGAAAATTACACATTGGATTAGCTAATTTATTTCAGAATCATTGCTAATTTTAGCTCATTCTAAATGACAAGGTGCAATTGTTGGCTTAGTGATCTATACAAGGCATCTGAGGTCATCTGAGGTCATCAGCAATGAATTTGCTAATAAAACTCTTGATATAAAAAGATAGAGACGAAAATTAGTGACACCAATGTGTTCGTCTCGTTTGGCGCGTTGCCCATATGCAACATGACCTTACATGGGTCACCAAATGACCTTGACCTTGTAGGTCAAATCTAAAATTGACCTTACCAGGTCACCGTATATATGTTCAAAGCCGCATCAATAGACAAACACGCGATGGGCGTTCAAAATGTTTTCCCTATCTTTCTTAGGGTGACATGCTATTCAACGAAAAACTGTTTTGCTAAAAACAGTATTTTGACATTTCATGACCATCTGGACCTAAACTATTGATCATGAGCTCAATTTTGAGGACCTGGGTGCGATCGCAAATTTTCAATAGCTATCGATTGCCTCCGAATCGTTTGCTCCTGCTATCATAGTTTCCGAGATAATCGGGGGTTTCTGGAAAAGAAGTCGCTAAAAGAGTCCTAAAACCGGAAAATCTCACCTTTGGTGGACCACTGGTGACCTCAATGTGACAACCTGATCCAAGAAAATACTGAAATATTTTCGATAGAGCTTGCTAGAGCTAACTAATGGCCGTTTTTTGCTTGGCGCTACGTTGCGTAGTTTTGGAGATCTCACGGGGGCGAAAATCGAACCCCCCTGCAGTTCGTGTTCGGCGCGAACCCCCTGCAGTGCGCGGGTTAATGACATCTGGAGCCCAAAATGTTGACCTCAGCTAAAAAATGACTTAAATAGTTTCAAAGTGATTTTTGGCGAGCTTTTGAGCGGTATTTTAATCGCGCCAACCGTCCTTTAAAACGAAAACGTACAGATTTAGGAAATATTCTACTCATGATCACCCAGGAATGCAAACTATTTGGATAATAAATGACTGTTTACCACTCTTATATTTAACTGTCATAGAAAATAAGTGCAAAGTATTGAAGAACCAATATTTGTGTACCATATGACAACTCGTTGTTCGTGGACATCTGCTGATAACCCAGACAAAAACGACGAATTAATGCCATGGAACCTCCAGTCCATCGTTTCCTAACGTGGAGACATCGAACAAAGTTCGCAGCTCAGAGCATATGTATGTACCTATATACCGGTGAAAGTACCGGTGTTCGTGTATCAATACCGGTGAAAGTCACTCGTGCAACGTAAACTCAGTCATGTGTCGTGGTCATACAAATGGAACTTAAGTTCTTAAGGCAAAACTTGACGAACGATTACTCAATCATTTTGCTCAAGATTGATGCACATTGCGCATGCAGCATACCTACTTGTGCTACTATCGCTAATACTGCGTGTGTTAAAACAGAAGTAAGCCAAAGGCCATACTTACAGATTCTCCGGGGACTGACTTGGAGCTACCAAAGCTGAACAACGATCCATGAGTGAACGAGTTCAGTAGACATCGAGTCCAAGGTTGGCTTGTCTCGTACTTACCCACTGACTACGGAGTGCAGCATATTGCTTTGTTTGCACTAGTGACACAAATAATTATTGATGGCTTTCGGTTCATTTTCACACTCGTGGTATACGTGGACCACCATATTGACACAGGATACCATCCTCAGATTCGCCAAAGCCCACATTGTAAGTATACAATTGTTAGTTCATTCATTCATTCACAACATAAACATCCATATCTACAGTTAGTCATTCATTAATTCATCATTCATTGGCTAGTTCATTTGTTGCCTTTTGTTTCCACAACCAACTCGTGACGTTTGCCTGAATAAGTCTATAATGCCCCTGCGCCTATACGCGTCTCCGAGTAACGTCGCCTCAGTACCCCCCCCCCCCCCCCATCACCACGCCTATCACATGTCTCTCCTCCTGTCGCCGGCTTTCCAGCTGTAGTGTCTTTCAGCTGCACAAGGATGAGAACGACACGCAAGCAGGAACACTGAAACAGGGGCGTAGGAAATCATTTGAAGTTGGGGGGGCCAAAAGGCATTTTGATGTCGATTCTTTCCATGCAACGTCCATAGGCGTAATGTTAAAATCCGAAAATGTTGGGGGACAGTTGCCCCCCCTCCCCCTCCCCCCGGCTCCTACGCCTATGCACTGAAATACAAGTTAATTCAGAATTCAGATCACCTGAGTTGTCAATAAGTCACTAACGTAATGCTCACGTTACTCAGGGCAGTACTCATGCTATTCCAAGGTAGCACTCATGTCGGGGCGTGGGTTGCCGAAACCCAGTAATGTAATGCTCATCATACCAACGCTGGTACTCACGAAATAGCCAGCCTACCAACGCTGATAATCAGGCAATATATATATATTGCCTAATAATCAGGCAATATATATATATATATATATATTATATATAAATATATATATATATATGTATAATATATATAATATAGAATATATATTGCATATATTATATATATATATATATATATATCACGCATTGCCTATAGGCAATGCGTGAGTATCAATGTCGGTTAGAGTGGCTAGTGCGTGAGTATCAGCATTGGTAGGATGAGTATTACATTACTGGGTTTTGGCAACTCACGCAAAAATACTCACCCCCAACATGAGTGCTACCTTGGTAAAACATGAGTATCGTGTATCATGTGTACCTGAGTACCTGAGTATCGTGAGGATTACGTTAGTGAGTATTGACGACTCAGGTAATCTGAATTCTGAGTTCACTTTTATTTCAGTGAGTGGAGACCGTCGCACGCCAAAACCGTAGCTAACCAATATGCAGCATATCGCATCAGGTATGAGCACAATAATTCCAATGAGCCTGAATACAATTATCATTTCACACGTTTCTCTGCATTTTCGTTGCGATGTGTGTGTGTGTGTGTGTGTGTGTGTGTGTGTGTGTGTGTGTGTGTGTGTGTGTGTGTTTCTTTTGTCATGCTCTCGGAATAGCACGTTTCAGTCGTTTTGTGGTACAGTTCGTCTTTCGTACAGACGCCTGGACAAATCAGACTGGACATTGTCCAATGTCGGCAATCAATAACGTTCTGCTTCCTATATAACTGTTATATGATCAATCAGCAAAAATAACACATTTAATGTATTTGCGAACAGATTCGTCAGATATCATATCACATTAATTAAGCCGCAACTTTCTAGCGTCCATAATGGGATGACACAAGAGCTGGCGGATATTTACCTTTTCCGGTATAAACTGGGACAACACTGTAACTGGTGGTATATCCACCACCACTTCCTCCGCCGTAACCACTGCCTCCGCTGTAACCACCGCCGCCCCCGCTGTAACCACTGTCTCCGCCGCTGTAACCACCGATGCTTCCTCCACTGTAACCACCGCCTCCACCGCTGTAACCACCGCCTCCGCTGCTGTAAACACCGATGCTTCCTCCGCTGTAACCACCGCCTCCGCCGTTGTAACCGACACCTTCGATGATGTAACCACCGCCTCCTCCTCCGCTATAACCACCACTTCCACCTCCACTGTTGTAACCACTGCCTCCGACTCCACCGCTGTAACCAACGTCACCGACTCCGCTGTTGTAACCACCGACTCCGCTACTGTAACCACCGCCTCCGCCGCTGTAACCGACACCTTCGATGATGTAACCACCGCCTCCACCTCCGCTATAACCACCGCCTCCGCTACTGTAACCACCGCCTCCGCTACTGTAACCACCGCCTCCGCCGCTGTAACCACCGCCTCCGCTACTGTAACCACCGCCTCCGCTACTGTAACCACCGCCTCCACCGCTGTAACCACCGCCTCCGCTGCTGTAACCACCGATGCTTCCTCCGCTGTAACCACTATCTCCGCTGTAACCACCGCCGTCGGCTAGGCAAAGCCCAACCAATAGGCTCAAGAGGCAAACCTGCGTGGCAACCAAACAAATCAGTGTAAACATTTTGATGAACCAAGAACCTTTTGAATCCTGATAGCAAATTAAAATAATATGCTACCGATATTATTTAAATTCATCCATTCCTTCATCCATCTAATTGTTTTATCCTTTAAGATGACACAAACTTTGGGAGAACGCCTGAGGATAAGGACCAAGAGGAGACCAATAATGTTTTCAATATCAAGTTTTATATTTTCCTGAAACCTCAACGCCGTTGGGTTCGTGTTGATACTGAGCTAATTGACTTAAGTCGAAAACATTACCGAAGCCCAGTAAAGTCTCACCTGTCTGACCGCCATGCCGTCCAGCTGCTGTGTCTGTCTGTCTGTCTGTCTGAGTGTGCCTCTGTCAGGTGACCACAGCCGTTATATAGCTCCCCGGTGACGGGAGTCGGGCGCTACGCAACGTCTTGCCAATGTCATGACCGGCATTTCATTGGAGAGGTGACGGTTACACTACTGCATTGGTAGGGAACAGGCACTGGTTTTTATATGATATCAATGATGAGGCGCCACACAAAAACTAGGCGTCACAGTCTCAGATCGGGAAGCGACCATAGCATTCAAATTGGTATGATCAATGCACCAATACGATTTGTTCACACGCTGTCTCTTGGATTTAGGGTCGTATTTTTACTGTTATTTAGCAAAAAACTATTTTAAATTTCAACCGGAATTGGCTGGGGTCTCATCCGAACGCCATTGGCTGGGGGGCGTCCCCCCGCCCTCGTTATCTTCCGAACCAACAACAGCAGCGAGACGCACAAGGCGGTAATCGAAAGCACTCAATGAGCTACATCTGAAGAATACGCAAAAGTTGTCCAAATAAGATCACATGTCAGGTCACATTCAGGTCAAAGGGCAAAATTGAGATATTTGTGTTTGTGGACCATAATTTTCATCCAAACCCTTAGATTGAGACTGTCATCGCACAACGTGCTCTCAGCGGTACCCACCTATGATGCATCTCCCGTATAAGCAAAAGTAAAATTGTAAGTAAAGGTCAAGATCAGGTCAAATTAGGTCACTATCGACAAGAGGTCATGCGACACATGTTTTGTGATTAAGTTTACCTCGAGGATTCGATAGTAGCAGCCATTTGCACGCCTGGCCCCATAAAAGGTCAAGGTCAGGTCATAAAAATGCAAAATTTTACACTGATAAATATAAATAAAATGCATGTTTTAAAACCAGCTTTGTCACAGAAATACAATGGTGGCTTTTATATACCTGTATCTGGTCAATACAAGCCAAAAAATGTACTGTAAAAAATGACGTCATTAGGTTCGCATACTTATGGAGCCATCAGCCAGTCTTAAATAAAGATATTGCTTTTGAATTTGGCTTTGGTATTTGTTATGTGGGGTTCTGATTAGAGGTCAACATGGGGCGACTATCCCAATGGCCGGCCGAACCCCACGGCTAATGGGGTGGGCCCGACTGTAATATCTCTTGATTCTGGCTATGGCTACAGCTGTGGCTGCTTTGGCTGCATAGTCTACCTGGGGATTTTTGGTTCTTATTTTGCATCATTCTTATCAAACCATTCATAGCTAAAGGAAGCCTTAGCATGTTGCCATAACAGTAGACTGAAAATGAACATATAGGTAATAGCAATTTTCTCGAAGGGCTTTATATATCGGGTAATTGGGGCGTTTGTGGCAATTGGGGCGATTGGGTCGATTAAGGTATTTGATTTAAATGGGGGTTTGAGGCAGAATTTTTGCATTTTGTAATTAAGGTCGCTTTGGACCTAATACCGTGTCACGTGGCCATAGCTCTAACACTGGCCCCAAATCCCCTCTATTTAAACCAAATGCCCCAATCGCCCCAAACGCCTAAATTATCCGGTAAATAAAGCCTTTCGTGAAAACGGCTAATATAAATTTTTACAAATCCTCACGGCTGGTCAATGGCGAGATGTATGATGGGCTGTTTAATATGTGTAACTAGATAGTGATAACCATTTTAACATCTGAACTCATTTAAATGAAGTAACTGACAAGTTCAGCCTTAAAGGGAATGTTTCACATTAACATAATATTTGAGTTGAGATGGCCAAGCTGTTGGATTTCCATTGAAATTAAGTATTGTAGAAGTTAAAACCCACAGAGGTCTAAATCAAAAGTAAATTTTGAGTTTGGTTTTTGACATCTGCAAAAAATAAGCCCTAGTGCAATTTGAATAGCCGCGTAGCCCGATGTCCGTCATTCTCTTATCAAAGTATGTTGATGAAGTAACTTGTTTTATATTGGCTATACAATTAGCCATACACTAGTCATACATATTGCAGCGTATAGTTTTCTCTATTTCCAAAATTCCTTCATATGACGTCATCAGTCCCAAATACTAAAAAACTTAGTTTTTCAATGAAATTGAGCATCTGTTTGTGAGAACAAATGTCAGAAATCGTGTTTGTAGTTTTTTTCATATTTTGCACCACAAGGCGGCGTACATTGGACAACTTTCAGGAAAGTGAAACATTCCCTTTAAGGTCAAATCGGGTCACAAAAAGTCCACTTTAAATGATAAATATTTACATTTTTCTAGACCAGTTTTATCTCAGAAATACATTGCTGCCATTCAGTTGTCTTTAACTTGTCAAAAAAACAAGAAGAGGGACCAGATTTAAAAAGGGAGCTTGGTAGACGGTGGATATCGAGTAGAAAGTTGACTTATCCCGTACTGACACCACACAGTTCCAGCGCAGTGATTAGTTTGTGATATGCAATAAACACATGTTTGTCGGCTTTAACCCGCGCCGGGCCGGGCGGGGGGGGGGCGTTTAGCACGCCCCCCCCCGCTATCAGTTTTTTCCTGGATATCGGAAACGCTGCGGCGCGTAGCGCCGCCAAGTTTTCCAGCACCTGTTCATTTATTCTTTGTCAGTGTTCTTTAAAGTTTTGCGCCTACCAAAGCACATTTTTGGTTGATCGTTTCGTACTGACAGGATTTTCAGAGGAGCAGTTACTACTATAGTTCGTTTAGTCTCAGATTTTGTAGTTCGGTGACTAGGTTAGGTCAATTTCTTGAACTCACCATTATAAGTCAATGGGGATAAATTCATATACTTTTCATTCTAAGGATACAAATGATATCAACCCAATTACCTCTGTATCATGTTATAATAGGCCATTCTTGAAGACCAAGGTGCAGTCTTTGTTCTGGTATCCCTGCAGGATCAGCCGAGGTCATCCGAGGTCACCAACACCTTGTTGTCAATAACTATCGATAAAACAAGACAGGAAGTGAAAACGGCACAAATGGGTTTGTCTCGTCGAGAACCGCGTCTACCAGTGTCGCAGCATGACCTTATTTGGTTACCCAACTTGACCTTGACCTGAGGTACATTTCTAGGTTGACCTAACATGGTAACTCATATAACATGATTTTAAAAGCACCTTGACAAGACAAGCACGTGGTGTCACAAATTTAATTCGGGGGTATCTCGTTTAGGTAAACAGTTATACGTGAAATAACAATTATTTGCAAAAATAATACCTTTTTTAACTTTCGATGACTCTTGTAAGGCGTCGAACTAATTTGACCTGAGTTCAAATTTGAGGACATGTTGGTGATTGTAAATTTCAATAGTCATCGAATGTTTTTTTTCCGTTCGCTTCTAGATATCGCAGTTTCCGAGATAATTTGGGGTATCTGGAACTATGTCCTAAATCTGGAAAATGATGACCTCTGGTGACCCTAATATTGACCAGAAAAAATGTTCACCCAAACAGTTTCCAGGTTGACAAGCTCTCGAATGGTGTTTTTGATTTATGCCTAGGTCCCATGGGAGCCGAGTTAGAAGGGGGCGTCGAAACGCCCCCCCCCCCGGCCCGAGGAAGGTGACGCCGAGCACCGGCTCAGCGCGGGTTAAGGTCATAACTATATCACACTCGTGACCCAGCACATTGACACAGGATAAAACATCCTCCGATTCGCCAGAGCCCACATTGTAAGTCTGCAATTATGCATTCAATCATTCATTCAACAAACATCCACATCTATGTAAATAACATAGTCATTCATTACTTATTCATTCATTCATTAATTCACTCGCTAGTTCATTATTCGTTTTTTCTTCAACAACAGACTCCTGTTGTTTTCCTAAAAAAGAAGTATGTAATGATCCTTGATAAAAACATGGATATTTGCATCTTTCGTTGCGATGCGTGCTTAGTTTTTGCCATCCTCATGGAATATTATGTTTCGGTCGTTTTGCCGTACATTTCGCCCTTCCTACAGACGCCTGGACAAAGTGGACTGCACATAATAATGTAGTGGACTGCACATAATAATAATGCACACATAATGTAATCCATTGTCCAATGTCGGCAATCAATAACTACATTCTTCTTTAAATATCGGTTATATAATCAATGAGGAAAAATTATAAATTTAATGTATTTGTAAACTGATTCACCGGACATCAATCACCACACATTACAATATTTTTGCTGTATTGTGTATATTTAACAGCAATAAACTTGTGATGATAATGATGACATTCAACAAGCAGAGCTTTCTAACTTCCATAATGGGAGGATACAAGAGCTGGCGGATATTTGCCGTTTCCGGTATAAACTGGGACAACACTGTAACTGGTGGTATATCCACCAACACTTCCTCCGCCATAACCACCGCCTCCGCTGTAAGCTCCACCTCCACCACTGTAACCATCGCCTCCGCTGTAACCACCGCCTCCGCCGCTGTAACCACTTCCTCCGCCTCCGCTGTAACCTCCGCCTCCGACGCTGTAACCTCCACCTCCACCACTGTAACCACCGCCTCCGCTGTAACCACTGCCTCCGCCTCCGCTGTAACCACTGCCTCCGCCTCCGCTGTAACCACCGCCTCCGCCGCTGTAACCACCGCCTCCGCCACCGCCTCCGCTGTAACCACGCGTCTCCGCCGCTGTACCACGATCGCTTCCTCGCTGGTAGCGCCGCCCGCCTCGCTGTGAACACCGCTCCACCTCCGCTGTTGTAACCAGCGCCTCCACTACTGTAACCACCGATGCTTCCTCCATTGAAACCACCGTCTCCGCTGCTGTAACCACTACCTCTACCTCCGCTGTAACCACCGCCTCCGCCCACACCACTGTAACCACCGCCTCCGCCTCCACCGCTGTAACCAACGCCTCCACCTCCACCGCTGTAATCACCGCCTCCGCCTCCGCCGTTGTAACCGCCGCCCTCGTTGCTGTAACCACTACCACCGCCTCCGCCGTAGCCACCGCCTCCGACTCCACCGCTGTAACCACCGCCGTCGGCTAGGCAAAGCCACCCAACAGGACCAAGAGAAACCTGCGTTTGGGGGCCCACCAAACATCGTACATAACATTTGGAGGAAAAAAAGATATTTGTCTGATCCCTGCAGCAGAATGCAAAAAATAGAACAGACGTTATATAGTTAATTCCTACCTGTATGCCTCACTCGTTTAGTCCCTGATGATGACACAAAGTTTTGAAGCACGCCTGAGGATACGGATCCCAAGACATGTTTTCAATATCTAGTTTCGTATGTTCCGAAACCTAAGGGCCGTTGGGTTCGTGGTTTTACTGAGCTAACAGACTTCAATCTGACAAATTATCGGAACCCAGTACCTACAACCTCACCTGTCTGACCGCCATGCCGTCCAGCTGCTGTGTCTGTCTGTCTGTCTGTCTGAGTGTGCCTCTTGCCAGGTGACCAAAAAGGCGTTATATAGCTCCCCGGTGACGGGCGAGTACGGGTGCTAGCACGTTTTGGCGTGAATGAAAGCTTTAGTGGTTGAGAGGCGCAGTCAGCCACAGCTCAGTGATGCATGCACGCTCCAGTTCTATGACACAGTGGTCCATACGCTTAATGAGACGCTGTTTATTCTGAAGCTTGGGCCCGGCAGGTTGCTAAGTAGTCACAGATCTAACACAAGTACCATAAAGTGGTGCTCGCACCGCGCTAATGACGCCGTATCGGGACCTGTGGGTGCGGGAACGGGTTGGCGATTTTTTTTTTTAATTAAATTTAGTACTATAATTATTTTTTTACTTAAATTTAGCATTACACGAACCGAAAACGATGACGATTGCTTGGTTACCGATGTGACGCTGCAAAGCGTCGTGAAAATCTAATTTTATGGAAGTGGAAAACTACATTATCATATTGGGACAGACGCGTGAATTGGAGCCAAGCTCGGGTAACCCTTTTCTGGTTGCACCAAACTCGGTATCATGAAGCATATTGAAGAGGAAGAAAGTTTTTCAGTTACATTTGGCCTAGGTACAAAGCCAATGGCCGGTGTAGTCAGCTCTCATAGTAGCATAATACAATATGGCTGTACCTATACATACGAGTATGTACCAAACTGTAACAAACAACTGGTAATAGTGTAAATGGTTTGAAACCAGCAGGACTAAGGCAGAAAGACTTTTCCGCACATAAATGATTCCCATGGATCTGGAGAAGCCTGGTGGAAGATGACTTGGGGAGCTGGTTCTGGTCTGGTCCCTACTAAAAGCTCTTCGGTCCAGCAAGTTGGGCACCGCTGGAGCAGCCTCCGGGTGCCGATGTCCGCGTCTTTGGGTTCGCGTCGCCTTTTTCGGAACTCAGCGGGCTAGCTAGCTTAACATGTAGCCTGCTTGCAAATTTATATTTTATGAAGATAGTGGGCTTCTGGGGCTAGGAATTACCACGAGGAGAGCCTCTGCCACACACTTAATGGGATTTATTTGCCCATTTTCCTAATTTGATGAGCAATTGCGGAACTTGTGTCATGCTGTGAAGCGGTGCGATTTTTATTTCTTTCTGTTTTTGACCGTGGATAGCAGGATTTTGACTGCTGCATAGGCTATTTGCACGATAAGTTGTTATCTTTCCCGAAAATTGTTACCTTTCCCAGTTTTCTCCTAAGATCATTGTTTTCCACGGTGATTGCAAGGAACGCGCGGGGTGGGCATGCTTTATTGA
>VOPJ01003083.1:0-21781 GCA_014673585.1 Semibalanus balanoides
TTTTTGTTGAATGACCTTACAATGTCAGCCTGAGGAAGGACATTATAGTCAACCAACACTTTTTGCTAATACGTCTCGATTGAATAAAATTAGAGACGTGACACTGAACCCGCTAGGTTACCGCATGACCTTGAATGACCTTGACCTGAGTTCAGGCACGTAGCCAGGATTTCTCTCAGGGGGGGGGGGCACGTCGGGGAAAAATCACTTTGTCTGTCTCAGCCCATATGCTGGCGGACCGGGGGGGTAGGGTCGGTTTCGAGAAGAAATCTCATTCTATCTAGTGTGAATTTATTTCGCTCAGGGGGAGAGGGGAGAATGGCCCCCGTGCCCCCCTTGGCTACGTCCCTGCCTGAGGTAAATGTTACCTTAAATCCAACCCTTTCATCATGGGTCTATCACACCCAGCATAATAGGGTTAAATTTGAGACGTCTCGACGAGAGATACGTGCGAACGGCAAAATCATTGTTTTATCGTCATTAAGTAAAACGTTATTAGCGAAGAACTGGCTGGCAATAACTCAATAGTTTTCGAGATCCTTGGTGATCTCTTGAACCTTTACCCGCGCACTGCATGCAGGGGTCTCGCACCGAACACGAACTGCAGGAGGGGGCTGATTTCCGCCCCCCTGAGATCTCTAAAACTACGCTACGTAACGACAAGTGGAACACAGGGTTAGATGGCTCCAGACAAGATCTATCGCAAGTGTAAAAGTATTTTCTTAGGTCAGATCAATATTGAAGTCACCAGAGGTCATCAAATGTCAGATTTTCTGGTTTCAGGACTTTGCTCCAGAAACCCCAAAATATCTCGGAAACTATGATAGTTTGTTCCTATAGGAACAAACAGATTTATGCAATCAAAAGCTCTTGCAAATTGCAATCGCCACCATGTCCTCAGATTTTAGATAAGGTCAATAGCTTAGGCTCCAGAGGCTAAACAAAGGCTATGTTTGGCAAAGCTGTTTTTCGTTAATAACATTTTTCCTAACACAGATAGGGAAATAACTTTGACGCCATCGTGTTTTTCTCGTCAAGACGCCTTGAAAAATATTAATGGTGACCTGTTTAGGTCAACGGATAAATTTGAACTTAGGTCAAGGTCATTTGGTGACCAAGATAGGTTATGTTGCATATGGAGCGACGCGGCTCGGTGATAAAACATATTGGTGTCATCCGATCGTCTCTATCTTTATTCTATCAATAGTTATTAGCAAAACAATGCTGATGACCTCAGATGAACTGAGATGACCTTGCATAGATCGCTGAGCAACAATTGCGCCTGATTCATCAGAAATTAGCTAAAATAACATGTGTCTGAAATAATTGACCTGATCCAATGCAAATTATCTGGAAAGGGAAACATTTGTACATTTTTCCGTTCACTTCTGATACGAAAAATCTGACAAACAAGTTACCTATAGGTACTGACAACCTTATGAAATCCTGGAAGTTTCAAATCTTTCGGAAAAAGACTGTGGCTTTGGCACGACCACAAACATTTTTGGAGGTAAGGTCTCTTGATGTGACCTTTTGAGCTGACCTGAGATGACCTGAAGTCAAAACTTTCACAAAGTGTGCGTAATTGTTGTCCAAACAGCTGTGCGAAATTTAGCGGCGCTGCGCTCCGCCGTTTTCCCGCGACTCCTGACAAATATAGGAGGGGAATCCCCCCTCTTGCAGTGCGCGGGTTTACTATTTACCCGATCTTTCAATGGAGGATACTGTTGACTGCATTTTCAAGAGCTTCTTATTCTGTTTTCTGTTTGTTTTTAGCAATCGTAATTCCCGAGATATTTTGGTTTCTGGGGCAAACTTCTAAAACTGGGCACATTGGACTTTGTGTGACCTCTGGTGACCTCAACATCAACCTGACCCAAAAATACCGAGGTGGCTGCGAAATGAGCTTAAAAGAGCTCTATCTACCACTAGCAGTATTCTCGGTTTCGTCTACTCCCCACAGGAGCCGAGTTTGAGGGGCGTTCAGACGCTCGCTCCCCCAGGCCCGGTAAAGGTGGCACCGCACACTGGCACAGCGCGAGTTTAACCACTCGAATGCGCAACCTCAACCGAGTGAAAATATTTCCTGTTTAATACGGTTTATGGTGGTTGCAATTTCTTTATTACTTGCTCTTTTGCTAAACCTACTCAACAGCTGTGAGGACTGTGAGGCAGAATTATTGTCACACGGCTTTATGTCGCATAAGTGAGAGACTGGAAACACCTGGGTTGCGGTCAAAGCTTTATTGAACAAAAGTTGAGAGTAGAACAGCACGACAGCGATGTGGGATGCCTGGACGCGCGTCTGACATTCCTCCAGCGGTATAACCGTTTCAAATTTCGCGAGACAAGCAAGCACAATGCGCGGTATGTTGAATGTTAACGCTTCCGATTCTATACTTATTACATTTACATAGAACTTGGATTAAAATAAATAGGTTTGAAAAACAAAATCACCTATGCTGTAATATTAACAGATATATGGACAGAAGTTATACTAGAGTACCTACATAAATGCAAGACTATATAAACGTCTATAAAACGTAGCCTTGCAAAACTTGTCCTCGGACGGCTTCGACCGCATTTAAACACACACCCACACAGGCACAAACACACATTCTCACTCTAGGTTTGATTAAAACGTGTACGCAAAACGAAGCATACACCGAGCTTGATTATTAGGTACGTAGGTACAGTCACGTACATATGTTCTGTCCACTTCAACGACACCACTGACCACCTCTGTCTATGTCTCTGCCTGTCGGTGCTGCACGCAGTGGAATCTAATGCAATTACTATAGCCCTCGCTCTCGGTGTCAGGGGGGAGGGCGACTTTCATTATATTTCATTGTGTGCAGCACCGACAGACAGCACCGATGGACAATGTTGACATTGAATTAAACGGAAGTGCTTAGGCAATGCTTTTTAAGTAGGTATACTTTCAAAGCTAGCTTCTGGACGAAAACAAACACCGCCCCAGAGAAATGGAGGGCTTGTTCGAATAGTGCACTGAAAGGACTGCTGCCAGCCGTTTCACGAAGGATTTATTCGCCTGGCGCATCGACATTGGGTGGTGTCGATGAAGTGAACAGAACATACGTACGTGACTGTACATGATTAATATTCAGAGTAAAGTACTTACATAAAATATAGCTGTGCACCAATGTGTAATACAGTAAATATCTAGGTACTAATTACTAGTGCAGCTCCTTTAATACCTTTTACTACGAGTGGATCTGGGGGGGGGGGGAGGGGGCAAAGCGGCCATGTCCTGCAAACGCCTGAAATCGCAGAAAAATGGACATATTTCCTGATAAAGAAGCAACTTTTACAAAGGAAAGTTGGCTTTAAATCAGCTATCAATGAATAAACAACGAAATCTGACGAGTTTTCATAAAAGTGTGAGACTTTTTGGATTTCCCCTCCCCCACCAACGTTCTGGATCCGCTAATGTCTTTAACCTGAATCAGGATTGAGGATACCTACATTAATTACGTTATTTACGTGTGAACCATGAATCCGTTCAACGTCACACAATAACGAAGAAGCAAAAGCGTCTGAGATGACGAGTTTCACTATTGTCAAGTACATGCTCTAAGTGTACATTGTATAAGTACTTTTTTGCATTTCCCAAATTACGTTTTCAAATGATCGAAAATTGTAAGTGATGTGAAATTGAAAAGTTACACTCTACAGTCTACAAGTACTTTTTGCATTCCCCAAATTTGTTTTCAAATGACCGAAAAATATTTATCTTAAAACTGAGATTGTATCTGTTTTACGTCTTACAAGAGACATAACATACTGTCGAAAAATCTATCAAAAGGTCATTACCTCCCTGTAACTATTGCATCTTGGGCCCATCGTCTTTTCACATATCTTCCCCGGTGACAACCGGTTGTTCCTCCGCCGCCCTCTGCTCCGGCTCGTCACCGTTACTGTAGCCGCGTCCCTCCATCAGCCAGGTGTCGGTCCTCCAGGCGGGGTCGTAGCGCGCGGCGCGGACGTACCTGCGGACCTCGCCGCCGCCGATGCCGATGAGGTTGATGTTCGTCACCCGATGCGGCACGTTCACGTCGTACATCGGGGTCGAGGCGTCGTTGCGGTACACGGTGACAGAGCCGCTGTTGTAGCGGACGGTGAACGTGTTGAACTCGGTGGTGCTGAGCACTGGGCCGGTGTAGGACATGAGCGTTGTCATGTTGATATCACCTTCGTAGACTATCAAGGAGTCTTCTTTGTCCACGCAGCCGATGCAGACTCGAAGAGTGCGTGGTTCGTCCCCTCGCAGTTTGACGTTGCAGTTCCTCTCAGCCATGCAGTCGTACTTGACGGTGACGTCGTTCGTGGCGCTGATGTTGCGGAAGGCGTAGGTGTCCAGTCCGATGTCCATGACGGCGTCTGTCGCGATGCCCATGTCGTCGAACAGCCAGCGGTCTGCCACGCCAGAGTCCACGTGCATCCATGAGTCGGTGGGAGGACTGAAGACCGTGACATAGCTGATGGACTGGGTGACGCTGGCCTGAGCTGTGACCAGGGTCGGGTTGTCCTCAGGTCCAATCGCCAGGCTGCCGCCGCACCAGGAGACCTTCAGCCGGCTGAAGGCGTCAGTGGTGACCATGCCATTCGTGTTGGCGTTCTGAACGAGGTAATATTTCTCATTTTCGCTGTTGAAGAAAATAATGTTGGCTTCCATCGTGTTGAAGCGAAAAAGGATCCGCGTTTTAACGTGTTCATCAGTCCATGCAGACATGATATGGGCCATGGCCCCGACGCCGAGCTTCACGCTGATATCAAGAGAACAGGTGCCCGGCTTCAGTCTCTTCCAGGTCCATGCAGTCCAGTCCATCCTCCAGAGCTGCCAGCGGGGCAGCGCCAGTCCGGTTCGCAGCTCCCAGAAGTCATCGGACGGCTGGCACGCGCCGTCCACGCACTGGTACCTTCCTGGCGGCTTCAGCTTGGCGCTGCAGTGCTGGTCCACCGTGCAGAACTCTCCAGCTGCCTCCGCTGCGCAGTCGGCCGCGCAGTAGCCGTCCTGCACGCAGCCGGGGTCGTCCCAGAATGGCGTCTGCGTCTCCGCGGTCCGGTTCTGGGGCTCGTCGTACACGTCGTAGTAGTCGACGGCGGCGTCGGCGACCAGCGGCAGGCCATCGCAGGCGCGCTGACCCAGCAGCTGGCAGCTGGTCGTGTTGGACACGGTGCCGAAGTTGAGCGCGACGCAGCCGGCCAGGCGGTCGCAGAGCGCCAGGCACCGTAGGACAGAGCTCACCTGGCGCTGCTCCAGAGGCGGAGACTCGTCGCTCGCCAGCCGGTGGCCGACGCGGCGCGCGCCATTGGCGTACTTGGCCTCAGCGCCGTTCAGGATCGTCCCCAGCAGGAGCAGCAGGGCCAGCAGACTGGCCGGCGCCGCCCGGGACATCGCCTCGGGGCGGGAGGTTCCACCCAGCTGCTGCCGCTGACCGACAAGACTCGCCAGACCTTAGTGACCGCCGTGGGGCGACCTGCGGAGTGACTTCTGCTGGTGCCGGACCCGGATGAGGTCACGTCTGCACTGTTGCGCAGCCAGACCCACAGTGGCGGATCCCCCGGTCCGATGGCGCGAGCCACCGGCTACCCCCAACACCAGAGTGCTTAGCAACATGGAAAACATTGAGCGGACGCCGCACGTTGGTACTTAATTATCTGTAGTGCAAGAAACAAAGGTCAAGTTTATCGTCCAGTGGTGTTGGCTTTGGAAAAAGGTGGTGGTGATATTATTTTGTAATAAGGTGAATTGCTTGCTATCGTTTCCATGTGAATGGATCACAAAAGGAGGTGTCTGTAGCTCCCATCTACAGTAGACGAACCCAGTTGGCTGATGAAATCGGATTGTATTGAGGAGGGATCTAGTGATACACATCAGGCAGGTTGGCTTTCATCAGTCAACTGGGTCGTCTCGCCTCATGTGTACCTATCACTAGATCCCTCCTCAATACAATCCGCTTCCATCAGCCAACTGGGTCGTCTCGCACAGTCGCTATTGTTTGATTACTTTTTATTGTTTGAAAACTGTTCGAAAAAGAGTGCAACACGATAAAAATACAGGCTTTCGTAATATAACACGCATAACCGGCCACCGGGCCACATATGGGACGTGCATGGGAACTATAGCCCATTGGCTCTGCGAAAGACACTCGACAAATAATGTAAACACTTTGCAGTACTGGCGAATCCAAAGCCCTTGCCTCTCTCCTTTGGAAAGCCATTTCATCTATACTCAGCACACCTGGCAACCACCGGTGTTGATTTGTATACTTTTGGGAGGGCCCGGCCCCCCCCCCAATAATTTCAAATTTTAACATAAGGCCTATGGCGTTGCATGGTAAGAATCGAATTATAATCTATAAAGTTAGCATTGGGGCTCCCCAATCATTTTCAGAAATCGACACTCCTGCTGGCAACACACTCTCCTACTGATAACTGAGGTCATTTGTACCCCCGACAAACCTGGCAAGACACTCTCCGAGTGATAACTGAGGTCTATACCCGACACACCTGGCAAGACACTCTCCTATAGTAGTGCATGCTAACTGAGGTCTGTGGTCTGGAAATTTACTGAGGATGAGAGATCTGCTGATAATAAGAATCTACTTAGAACTGAGGACAGCAAACTGCGTTTTTGTTCCTTCTTTTAAACTTTACATTGCGTAGGTACTTTAAGGAATTGTCTTTGAATGATAGAGAGCCGACCTGGGGAACACATATTGTTATAAATTGTAAACTCGCAGACAAGCCTTTTATGGTTGTAATGCGCAAATGATACGATGCGAATGGCATGCATGTTAATGTGTGATCCGTATCCTGGATCTGCTTCTTTTCCCCTGCTTTTTAACCCGGCAGTCACTGGGGTATTTTCTGTAACACGAGTCACTGAGGGGGGGGGCTTTTTAGCCCCCCTTGTATCTTCAAAACCAATTAGACGATCGCGTTGAATCAAACTGAAATCGATAGCCCAAGAAATTTCATCGACGCCAAATAATTTTCGTTCCCCTAGAGGTCACTGGTGACGTCACAGGTTAGGTCAAAGGTCAAAATCTAGCCATTTGAGTTTATAACCCATACTTTCCATTCAAAGCTTTTGGTTGCAACCATGACCACCCAGAAAGCTCTCAAAGGTATGATACACATCCTGGATGAGCTCATGGGATTTTTTAAAACAAATTTCAAGGTCAAGTCAGGTCACACAAGGTCACTATGTCAAAAAAGTATACGAAAGTCATGCAACACATGTTTTACATATTATTTCACGCGAAGTAGGTACTCGATATTGATACTAATTTTAGCTCCTGACTTAATGCACGTGAAGTAAAGGTCAGGTAAAGGTCAAATTCATGTCACAAAAGGTAAAAATTTGAAATTGATAAATACGATTTTTTTAGACGAGTTTTGTCAAAAAATACAGTGATGCCCTATATTTGTCTGTATCTGGTCAAAAAAGGCAAAAAAATATCAATTTGACATCACATACCTTAGATGTCATCACTCAGTCAAAAATGGAGATATCATTTTGAAATTCGGTATGTTAGTTTAATATGCTTCGTTATTTAGCATATATTTCGTTTTTTAAATATCTTAAAAACCTTTTTATTTTATTTTGTATTTTGGGGGTCAAAAACAACTTTTCGCAAATACGAGACTGCCATTTTGTAGCGTTTGACAACAACTATCTTCTCACGTTTTTGGATTCCGTTTTGTCTACTACATGGCATTTATACGGTCTCTTAAAGTTTAGCTGATTTTGGTGTCAAAATCGTGTGTAGTGACGTCACTAACTTAGTAACGTAATCTTCAACAAATGCTGGCGAAATAATACAAAGTCACTTAAGGTGTAAAAAGGATGCCCGGTTAGGTACTAGAAGTTTGGCATTGATAGCTGCATTACTTTGTAAGATATTATAGATATTCCTCAGGGGGGGGGGGGCGCTAAAAAAGCCCCCCAGCGATTCGCTGGTTAAACTGTCGTTAATCTCTGCTTTCACTCATTTACTGGTATTATATAATACCGCATGAGGCCGGTGTAAATAAATTGTCGAGACCGAGGTGCTTTCTTGATTTTTGCAACGAAGGCGAAGGCCGAGTCAAAAAATCAATAGAAAAGCACAGAGGTCTTGACAATTTACTTGCGGCGGAGTGGGGTTATGATTTTTACCAACTGCCGCGTAGGTCAATTCACATGTGTGTTTTTTCAATATTTTTCACTCATGTTTTAATTATAACTAGGTCCTTACCAGAGCATACATTATTTATTATAGTTAAATTTTGACTCGATAATTGAAGACAGCCTTGGAGCAAAGTCGACAAAGCTTTCAGAATTCCAGTCAGAATCTTTATCACATCACACTTTTTCACAGCGCTCTGTACAACAAATTTGCCCTAGGGCTTTTTCGTTTTACCATATGCCGGGGGATACTCAAAATCATTAGCCGAGAGGTGTTGGTATACTTGGTACAACGAAAACGCCCTAGGTCAATTTGTTGTACCAGAAATGAGCGTGAAAACAGTGTGGTGGTGATAAAATTCTGACTGGGATTCTTGAAAAGCTTTGTCGAGTTTGCTTTCAAGCCCTCTTGCATTTTATCGAAGTCAAAAGTTTAACTATAAAATAAATCATGTATTGCTACTGGTAAGGACCTAGTTATAATTAAAAAATGATTAAAAAATATGAAAACACACAGAATGACTTACTGCGGCATATGGTAAAATCATACCCCACTCGGCCGGGAATAAATTGTCAAGACCTCTGTGCTTTCTTGATTTTTGACCTCGGCCTTCGGCCTCGGTTCAAAAAAATCAAGAAAGCACCTCGGTCTCGACAATTTATTTACACCGGCCTCATGCGGTATTATATAGTACCAAGTTGTACCACACCTCTCCGGCTAATGTATTTTGATATCCCCGGCATATGGTAAAGGTAGGTACCTATGTTATTTGGTGCTCCAGCCTTCAGGAATTATTTGCATGCTTCCCTTTGTCAATTTGTACTAGACACTTCGAGAGCATCATTTAAGACATATTGGGAAGTGTTGCATACCTATTACTTATGCATAGTGCTTTTTAAGCAGCACAACAGAAAAGTGTCNTCTGATGTAAAAAGTTTATTTTTGGAGATGTCTTCTTGGGCGACTGTAACACAACATTTTAAAACATGTTGACCTTCTCCCATGCATCAAGGTTAAGTTAAAATGTTAAGCTATTGGTATGGAATATGGATGGTACTGTCAAACGGGATGACTTTGTAAACTTTTGACACTTTCTAGCATGCACAGGAGATATGGGATGGTATTTTGAACCAAATTATGTTTCATTATACTAAATGGTCAATTCTCTTCCCATTGATGCATAGTAATACATTGTAAAATTACCCTTCATATTTTATTTTTGTGTTAATTTTTTTTTTCATTCTCACCCCTAGGGTGGGGTGACTATGATACCCTCTCATATACCCATTGCTTGCTGATAAATTGGTCAAACAGGCACAGTTATAGGATTGTCTATGCTAGCTTCTAGTGTTTTGAAACATTGTTTGATGTCAAAGCAAATGCAATGAGATGTATAGCTAATAACATGAACGATCACATAAGTCGTCATGCTTCACCGCACCCTGGGGGAAAAAAATAAAAGTAAGAGAACAGGCACTGCAACCGAGACAGGGCATAAGTCACCTTGAAGCAAAGGCTATTTCGTCAATTATAAGAAGTCAAACATGACCTTAAGTCAACATTTTCACACCGATAGTACTGTTTGTGATTTTCAGGCAATCACAAACACTTTCCACCTCTGCATTTTTTGTCATTCATTTTTGGTTTGAATGCAACCAAACATAGTACCACTTTCAAACAGGGTTTTCCGCAATCAATATTTTCCCCTTCTCTTTGTTCTGCGGAACAAAGGGGTTGGGTTTCCACTTCTTTGAGATGCTAGCAACCTCCTCTTTAAACACAGAATTTTGCTCCCGCCATAAATTTGTAAGAGGGGCCTCCAAAGAAGTTTGAACCAGGGCCCTGAAGTGCTCCTAGCCAGCCTTAAGGGCCTCTAAGGCTGACAGGAGGCCCTAAGTTAGCATGAGGGGGTCCTCAAGTAGGCCTGAGGGGTCCTCAGAAGGCCTGATACTAGTATGCGATTTACTTCTTGCAGTGTGGCATGGCCTATCAAAGTCACCTGGGGCATTATCATAGTCACCCTGCTGATCTAAGTCACCCCGTTTGACGGTACCACTTCAATGATGACATCACTGGAGCAATATTATAAAATAATAAAACCTGACCCTTCTTTTACAGAAATCACGGTTGCAGGTACCCGGTTAAGAATGCTCTGCTCGCTAATGCATGCTGTGCTATGGAACCTACAGGGGGGCTTTGCCCCTGGACCCCACAGACCAGGCATGTAGCAAAGGGGGTGGCAGAGGCAGCCCCCTGGAGGCCGGAAGGCCTTTTCAGCTTGTGCAGCACATAAAAAAGGGTCAATAAGACTGTGCAAAGCACAGTATCATGGGTTATCGGTATCATGGACTCTTATAGAGTCGGAAGACCCTGCTTCACATGGTTTTCAAGAGATTAGGGCACTTCAGAGGTTCTTTAGGGGCTCTAAGGCTCTCTCTGAAAGACCAGAGGGCCCTTGGACATTCAACAGAGCTCTGCATATGTCAGAGGGGCCCCTGGACATGTCAAAAGGGGCCCTGAGCAGGTCAGAGGACCCCCTGAACTGAACAGGTCAGAGGGCTCCCTGAACAAGACAAATAAGCACCTAGCCAGCACTGAGGGCCCCTGGGAAGGTCAGAGAGCCCCTAAGCATGTAGGCAGGGTGAAAATGCAGCCAGTGCAGTCCCTGGCCAGCTCGTAAAGGCCTCTGAGCAGGCTGGAGGACCCCTGGAGAGACCAGAGGGCCCCTGTAAAGTTCAAAGGTTCTCTGTGCAGATTGGAGGGTCCCCTGAATAGACCAAAAGGGACCCTGGGTGGCTAAGAAACGCCCCTGAACATGCCAAATTGCCAAATCCTGGCTACATGCCTGGTTCATGGGTCTCTCTCAGGGTCCTGGTCCAATCCAGCTCATCAAAAGTTGAAGAAAAAAGGGTCCCCACAAAATGTAGTCGCCGAAATCCGTAGAGTTTTTCATATCCAGGTACCTATTGTTTTGGGAGGGGGCCTTTCAACATTCGGGTAGGGCCCTTTCTAGGCGCCCCCTCCCTCTGTGGACAAAATCCTGGCTACGTCCCTGCCCCAGATCATCTTGTATTTTACAAATTGTGGTGATTAAATGTGAGTGTCAGAGCAGTAAACAGTTGGAACAACCTGACATCCCACGTCGTGTCCGCCGCTTCCATCAATGCATGCAAATCCGAATTGATTCCCACTGGATAAACATCCATTTTATCTCAGTATTTGACCAGTAGTATCCAGAGCTCATAACGATCCGGTCCAACAGGCCTACCAAAGGCCTCAAATTATGTGTACTTCTAAGGTAAGGCTAAGGTTAGGTGTTTGTGAACTTGAACTAGCAATTCGATTATGGATTCTCCTGGAAGCCATCTGCTTAGGGTGTTTATTTCTTTTGTTTGGGTATGCATTTTGATGGGTGTTATTTTTGGGGTCCAACCGCAAATTAGTGCCTACATTTTGCATTATCCAATGTTAGATTAGGTTAATAATCATTTGCTTCAAAAATGGGTATCATATTTGGATTAAGTACACCAAAAAGTATTAGAAACGAAAAATGTGCATGAAACAGGTGTTGGACTTAAAGTATATGTTATTACGAAAATGTAAATATCTTACCTGGCTCTCTTACCTGGGCAGGTTCCCTATAGCTTTGTGTCAGGAAAGGTGGGCACGTAAAATATGAACCTAATGTACTGGCGCGCCAGCTGAGAAGAGTACAACTCCATACTAGGCAGCACACAGAAGGTGACTGAAGGCTGTGAAGAAAGAATATCAATAGGCTGAAAAGTCTGACGGTTTGACCTGTCTGTGCACCTTCTGCTGCTTACCGTAGTCCAAATACTTTGGTTCGTAGATTTCCAAGGTCACGATGATCATCCAATCACACAATTGCAGGTTATAGACATAATTTAGTAGGTGGTGCAGCTGTACTGATCTCTGAACTACCAAGGACATAATGCTGCCTTGCCAGCTGACTTCATCTCACCTTGAAGGTGGCTCCTTCCACTGCTGCAGGTCATCTCTGTCACCATCTCTGACACCATCTCTGCAGGTCACCATCTCTGAACAAATAGCAATTGCTGGGTGGCGGGCAAGGTTATAGGCCCATTGCTCTCCTGGCTTAGCTACATGAGTAAACATTTTTTTAAGGTGTACAACATTTAATGGGACTGTTTTAAGTAATGAACTTAATTTGAAATGATAAGATTAATAGGTCTCATTTGATGTTTTAAAACTGGGGTGGGCTCACAATGTTCAATAGATAATACAATAAACAGTGCATGTAACTATGTTACTCTGAATTTAAGCCATAAGAGGAACAACTTTTAAGTTGATCAATTTTCCTAAGCTAGGTAAGTGAGTAGTGAATATGAAGCTACAAATACTCTGATTTGTAGCGCTGTGTTCTTAATTACTTCATGAATTATGTATGGCACTCGTCCATGCTACATTTATTGATTGTATTTGTTAGTATTCGTGTATTTATTAACCAATCATTTCAATATGGCATCACATGACTATTTAAATATCTGATCAACCTTTCCATATGTATACCTACCCAGTACCCAAGCTACTTATGAACAATTTATCAGAGCCGAAAAGTAGGAATGTTGTTTTGTCTCTGTGTCTTTGCACCTTTATCATTTGTATTTGTCATGTGTGTCACTATTTACGAGTATGTTTTTAAATATGCTGTTTGTGTATATTTCAGGAATTAATAATTTTACAATATCTGTTTTGTATAAATTCAGTCCGAATGTTTTGTATGGATGGCTTTCCGAGGTCAGGACCCGCGCTAAGCAGAGCTTGTTGCGCAGGTCCTGACCTCACTACCTGATCGCGCAATTCCTGTTGGCCGGCAGAATTTAGAGGCGAAAGTTTTACATGCCCGACAATTGACACGGTCCGCCCCGCTCACTGACGTCACCTGGCTTTAAGTGCGACCACTGCCACCGGCCGCAGGCCATCCCAGCCAGGAGCAAATAGTGAGTCCCGAAGCGACTCGAACCCAGGCTGCCAGTACTGGGATAGGTCAGTAGACCAGCGCTCTCCCACTGAGCTACAGGGCGGACAACATTTATACAACATAGTCAACATTATATAAGATAATAAGAATAAACGCTGCGGTCTCCTTTACTGATATTGTTTACTAATTATGTTTTTAGATTCTAACATCATGCAGTGCTTTGGTAACCTTTTCTCTGCAGATGATATTTCAGTCTGCCAAAGTTGCATATATGGCACATATATCCATACATGCATGCATATATTCTAAAAGATCCAAAAATGTGTTATGCTCTTCAAAGTTCTGGGCTGAGTGTTCGAGGTTAGGCTGTTTGAGATGGACCATAGTTAGATGTATTTTAAAATGCTTGGCATTTTTATGAAAATGTTTTAATTGGCAGTTGTATGTTTTTTCAGCACCGGATGCTCCTGCTGGCACTATCTATCTGAGCCCTGCGAATTTCAGTGTATCGCTACATGCTGAGTGGATGCATGAGCTGACCTCAAACTCACAGGACATGCACATTACAGCATGATTAAGTGCCATTTCAGTGGTCAGCCATTGTAGGGGGTGCGTGCTGCGTGCAGCAGTTTAACACTAAAAGCAAAAACAATATGTGTGTTAGGAGGTTGACATTGATTCCCCGTTACAATCCTGCCAGTCATGCCTGCGAGCGTCCGAAGTGCACTTAGCGACAGGGGTCCGGGTAGTCTATCGTAAACAAAGGTCGCCAATCATAACATGTCTGCCAGGCGTCAGCGGCCGCGTGACGTCATTACATTGTAACTGCTGCCGGTCACGAGAAGGCCCGGTGATAAGTCTGGTTACCGTCCCCTCCCGTCCCCTACCGTCCCCTACCGTCCCCTCCCGTCCCCTACCGTCCCCTACCGTCCCCTACCGTCCCCTACCGCTCCCTACCGCTCCCTACCGCTCCCTACCGCTCCCTACCGCTCCCTACCGCTCCTACCGTCCCTATCCGTTCCTTACCGTTCCTACCGTCTGCTAGCCGTCTCCCTCCGTCCCATTTCTACCGCTGCCCTACTCGCTCCCTACCGGCTCCCTTACCTGCTCCCTCGCTCCTACGGCTCCCTACGCTCCTTAATCGCTCCTCCGCTTCCACCCGCTCTCTCTACGCGCTCCCTACCGTCCTTACCCGCTCCTACCGCTCCCTACCGTCCCTACCGGTCTTCTGACCGTCTTCTACAGGTCTTTCTATTCGTTCCTTGCTACCTGTCTTCTACCGTTCTCTACCGTCTTCTAACGTCCTCTTACCGTTCTTCTACCGTCCCCTACCGTCCCTACCGTCCCCTACCCGTCCCTACCTGTCACCTTACCGTCCCTACGTACCCTACCGTCCCTAAACCTGCTCCCTGAACCGCTCCCTAACCGGCTCCCCACCCCTCCCCACACCCTCCCTAACCGCTCCCCCTACCGCGTCCTCCGCTCCCCTAACCGCTCCGCTACACGCTCCTACCTGCTACTCTACCGCGTCCTACGCCTCCCTACGCGGCTCTACCGCTTCCCTACTCGGCTCCTAATACGCTCCCTACCGCTCCCTACCGCTCCCATACCGCTCCTACGCTCCTCTACGTCCCTACCGCTCCTACGCTCCTTACCGCTCCCTACCGCTCCCTAGCTCCCACCTCGCTCCTACCGCTCCTACCGTCCTACCGCCCTACCGTCACTACCGCTCCCTACCGCTCCCGTACCGCCCCTATCCGATCCCTACCGCTCCCTACCGCTCCCTGACCGTCCTACCTGCTCCCTACCGCTCCCTACCGCTCCTACCGCTCCCTACCGCCTCCCTACCGCTCCCTAGCCGCTCCCTACCGCTTCCCTATTACCGCTCCCTTGACGCTCCTACCTCTCGCCTACCGCTCCTACGCTCCCTACCGCTCCCTAGCCGTCCTACGCTTCCCTACCGCTCGCCTACCGCTCCACCGCTCCTACGCTCCTACCTGTTCGCTACCGTTCCCTACCGTTCCCTACCGTTCCCTACCGTTCCCTACCGTTCCCTACCGTTCCCTACAATTTATATATGTGATACATTTGTTTGTAAGAAGGTAAAGTTCCTGAGACTTTGTGATTCTTCATCTCGCGAGGGGTCTGCTCCAGCATTGACAACGCTCCACCCTTGTTCGCAGTGGCGCGATGGCCATCACCAAGATAGTAGACCTGGGTACGGCCGACGCCATCTGGTTCAAGTACCTCCTCTCCTGCGTGGCCGCCTCGTGTGCCGAATTGGGTAAGTGACAGCCTCACTGACAGACACCCTCCGAGCTTTCCGCCCCCCCCGCCCCCCCGCCAGCATCGGTGCTAAGGCCGGCCGCTTTATCCCTGTATATGCACTGTATATGCACTGTATATGCACAGCGATAGAGAGTCATTTACTATAGACATACGTGTTGCTTTATACTGTGGCTTGTAGGTGTGGGAAATTTGGCCAAAGTTCAGCTGTATAAATGTGTGATTTGGAACTTTTGTGTAGTGATATCAATTGGAAAACAGGTTGAGGATCCTCGTGTTCCATAGTTCTTGTAGATAATTTGAGTTATTTTGTTGTCTCAATGGAGAGGGCTGAGTGAGTATTAAACGGCTGTATCCTAAAACGGTAGTAGCACGGTGTTGTCATTTATTTATTTTATTTCATTTTTGATCATGGTCCGATATTTGAGTGGATGGATTTCGGGGATCAGAGCTCTATGCTAAGCAGAGCTTGTTGTGTGGACACTCACCCCCACCACCCGATGGCGTGATTCCTTTCCATCGTCAGAAGTTAGTAACTTATGGTTCTCGTAGTGCACTTGAAGTTGATCCGTTTTTCCTCAAAAGAGGATTTATTTGATTGTTGCAATTTCACCCGAAGGACCTCACGACCGTTTTATAACCTGCCGCCTTTTATGTGGAAGCATCACATTTTTGGAATGCCATTTTAGTTATAATATGTTTTCTACCTTTTATCTTCTTAGTGTCAGGTCACATGACCTGAATCGTCACCATTGTAATTTCCTTCTTCCTGAACGAACGTGCTACGAATATGTATTAATGTCATATGAAAGTTTTGATGTAGTTTTTTTCAGGGTTATCAAGAGGACTAAATTATTTTATATATTACAAAATTAAGATATTTTGGCACACATTGTGGCGCCTTCTTCAGTTAAAAATTCCTGAAAAAAATATTGATGCCAAATTCTTCATTTTTCACTGAAGAAGGCGCCACAAAGTGTGCCGAAATATCTGAATTTTGTAATATATATGAAATAATTTAATCCTCTTGATAACTCTGAAAAAAACTACATTAATATCTTCATTACCTGAGGAAAAGTTATAAAGACTCTTGATCTTAAGTCTTACCTATATGAAAGTTTGTTTATTTTTCAGAGTATCAGCTTACAAAATGAAAAAATGCTTCGGGAAGAGGGTTGCTTTCTCCTCAGCCATAGCGTGCCACCAGCACGCCCGCTTCTGTTCTATGGCTGGCCATTTCATTTCACCTTACTTTTGTCACTGCGCGCTTGGCATTTTGTATCCGCTGTAAGGCAAAAAGGCGCACGTTCCATTCAAGTGCTGAGGACTGGTGGCTTTTTGCCTGTGTTGGCGTTGGTGAGCGTGCTGTCACCTGCTCGTTTCAGCGACCTACCCGCTGGATCTGACAAAGACACGGCTGCAAATTCAGGGCGAGGCGGCCGACAGCAAGGTAAGGCTGTGGTCCGACCTGCTTCACCAATGACACACGCACACGCACACGCACACGCACACGCACACGCACACGCACACGCACACGCACACGCACACGCACACAAACACTAACACAAACACGCTGACAGTCTGTTATACTTGATCGGCCCCGCATAGCGTTCACATGGTGTGCTAACGGTGTTCAAATGGTGTGCTAACGGTGTTTAAATGGTGCTCAAACGGTGTATAAATGGTTTTCAAATAGTGTTTAAATAGTGTTCAAATGGTGTTCAAATGGTGTTCAAATGGTGTCTAAATGGTGTCCAAACGGTGTTCAAACGATGTCCAAACTAGAGTTGCAGAATTGCGTCCCAGCGCTGGGACCAGAACTGATCACGGCGTGACTGAAGCTGTGACTGGCCAGGCCAGCGCCATAGGGTTAGCATTGCAGCGCCGTGACTAAAGCTTTAACTTGTCAGCTCATTTCGTGGTCGTGGCAAAATATTTATGATTTTCTGCACCTCTAGTCTGACCAAACGTTGTTCGATTGGTGCCCAAATGATGACAAAACGATATCCGAGCGGTGTTCAGGTAGGTGATGTCATAACAGTGTTCGAACGGCTCACACGTAATATAGAAAATGTCCGGACTGTGTTAATGTTGTCCGACAACGTAAAAATGGTCCTAAGCCGTGTTCCTACCGTACAGATACTTTGTAATCTGTGCCAAGGTATCCGATTGCTGACTATCTGATATCCAAGTATTCGCTGTCTATCTCTTTTTCGTTTTTATTTTCTGCTTTGTCTTAATTTCACGGTTTTACCCTACGGTTTCCCAACTCCTTTGCAAGCCGTCGCCGGCTGCCGAAATCTTTGTGAAAATACTTAAGCAAATGAACCGTGGGAATTACATCCTCATGATGAACAAGTATTGTTCCAAAATTCGTCATTGTATCTGACGGATACAATGACAATGACGGATACAATGACGGATAAAAAAACGGATAAATAGTCCATTTTGTCCCTGTTTGATGATTTAACGTAGCAATATTTTTTGTTGTTTTAATTTCACGGTATTAAATGACGTCCGGTAGTCATTTAACCACGTCCCACCAATGACGGATGTTTGTCACAGATGACGTCAGAACTGCTGCACAGATGTCGTCAGAACTATTCTGTCACGTGTTCAGATCGAAATGTGTTAGCGTATTAATAGTATGCTTTGAAACTCTTGTTCCCTGCTGTCAAGCAGAGATCAGGCATCCCGGCATGGCTTAGTTGGCAGTTTATATATGCTTGGTCAACAGATGACCTTTAATAAGCGATCTGATACCGACGTCAAACATGAATAAAACACACAAAAACGTTGTGCTTCATAACACAATGCAACGATGTTCATGATGTTGGTATAAATGAGACGAAGGATGTAAACCAGTCGTTCTCAAATAGGGGTAGCTATCCCAATTGGAGCAATACAGCCTTCGGACGGTTGAACATCGGCTTGATGCATGATTGCGGATTCATTTCATAATGGCGCCCAATGTACATCCTTTATCCAAGTTTCTGTTTCTCCGTTACTTACCGCTGATTCCGTACTATCGCAAAGCACGCGACCATTACATGACAAATGATGCTTAGGCGCCTTTACGGTAGATTCAACGCGTTGGAGAGCATTTTGTGTAGCACCTTCTTGGCGCAATATAAAGTGTACATTTAATTGTATTCGAGGTATAGATTAATGATTCAATCTGGTCACCAAAACGGGTAATTATAGCATTAATGCTGAGAATCACTCTGCCTTAGACCAAGAGTAACAGAGTGAACACTGCAGTGCACAACTGCACAGCACACACGGCAACTTACATTGTTGTCCCTAGATGGCACTAGTAGTAAACGCCTGAAGTTATGCTGTACCGCATGGCTCGAAATCGAGAACTGCTGTCTGCGCAATGGAATGAGGGGGAAACGAGTCATTCTGGTCATGAAAAGTGGCAACCCTTGAGGCTGAAAACCACGGGTGTAAATTAATATGTTGTGTTTGTACGCTTTGTTATATTTTGCCTCCAGAAAACTGCCCATGCTACATAAACAATAAAGTCTGAGACGCTCGAATTTTCTTACCTTTCGTTTCAGTCAGACTAAACTTGATTGAACGGCTTGGAAGTGGTCCAAATAATTTTGCATTCAATATTTTATAAGTTTTATGAGTAACATAGATAGAGTATAGATATACAGTAACATCGATAGAGTATAGATAGAGATAGTCTTATGAGTAACATAGAGTAACATTGTTATCAATTTCAATTTTCCATTTTCTGTAAAGTACAGCGATAATATATTTTTGCAATTGTATATGTTCATTTAACTTGGGTCTGATGATTTGAACATGTGTTTTCCTGGCAAAAGTCGAAAGTTTCCAATGCAGTTAAACAGTTGCTAAAACAGGTGGTTTGGAGCAAAGTATCATCGTTGTCAGATTATAAATTAAGTTTAACCCTTGTTTGAGACTTGGCATAATTAATAGATATAACGATACAAATGACTGGAGTCTCAAAATTCAAAAATATTCGAAAAAAGGTCACTATATTTCGGCACAAACCTTCATTAGGTGAGGTGACCATCAGGTTGTCAGATTATGTTCAATTGATCGGAATTTAACAATTATTTGGCAACTAGAGCAAATCAAACATCCCGCTCAGCTAAAGAGGCATATTTTCAAATTTGTTCTGTGTTGATGTTCCCATTAATGACCAAAACAAACGTGGTTTTGCTGTAACATGTTCTTAAGCATGATGAAATCACCTTAGACGCTTCTTCTCTCATTTGGAGATCGAGTGGACCATTTTAAACACTGAATCATAATGACGGTGCAAGGTAAAACGAAAACCCTGTTCGCTAGTAATAGTCGGGTCTAGTGGCAGGTTGATAATTAGTTCGTCTGCCGGCTAGGTGGCAACTGTGTTTATGTGGTGTGCGCCAGGTGTTGACTGTAGTTCTGTACCTCTCCGCCAGGTGTTGACTGTAGTTCTGTTCCTCTCCGCCAGGTGTTGACCGTAGTTCTGTACCTCTCCGCCAGGTGTTGACTGTAGTTCTGTTCCTCTCCGCCAGGTGTTGACTGTAGTTCTGTTCCTCTCCGCCAGGTGTTGACCGTAGTTCTGCACCTCTCCGCCAGGTGTTGACTGTAGTTCTGTTCCTCTCCACCAGGTGGCCTACCGAGGTCTGACTCGCACGGCCCTTGGTGTGGTGCGCGAGGAGGGCCTCCTCCAGCTCTGGCACGGCATCACACCGGCCATCTGTCGTCACGTCATCTACACCGGTGTCAGAATGAACGGATACGAGTGGATGAGAAACCGCGTCCGTGAAGAGGGAACCTCTCTGCCCGTCTGGTAAGGACTCCTTTCGTGTCTGGTAGGGGCTTCCCGTCTAGTGAGTAGCCTCTCCTTCCCGTCTGGAAGGCCTCCTTCCTCCGTCGGTAAGGCCTCCTTCCTTCCCGTCTGGAAAGGGCTCCTTCCTTTCCCCGTCTGGTGAAGGCTCCTTCCTTCCCGTCTGGTAAGGGCTCCTCCCTTCCCGTCTAGTTAGGGCTCCTTCCTTCCCGCCTGGTAAGGGCTCCTTCCTTCCCGTTTGGTGAGGGCTCCTTCCTTCTCGTCTGGTAAGGTCTCCTTCCTTCCCGTCTGGTAAGGCCTCCTTCCTTCTCGTCTGGTAAGGGCTCCTTCCTTCCCGTCTGGTAAGGCCTCCTTCCTTCTCGTCTGGTAAGGGCTCCTTTCTTTCTCGTCTGGTAAGGGCTCCTTCCTTTCTCGTCTGGTAAGGGCTCCTTCCTTCCCGTCTGGTAAGGGTTTCCTTCCTTCCCGTCTGGTAAGGGACTTCCTTCCTTCCCGTCTGGTGAGGCCTCCTTCCTTTCTCGTCTGGTAAGGGCTCCTTCCTTTCCGTCTGGTGAGGGCTCCTTCCTTTCAGTCTTGTGAGGGCTCCTTCTTCCCGTCTGGTGAGGCTCCTTCCTTCCCGTGGTAAGGCCTCCTTCCTCTCGTCTGGTAAGAGCTCCTTCCTTCCCGTTGGTTGAGGGCTCTTCCTTCCGTCTGGTAAGGGCTCCTTCCTTTCTCGTCTGGAAGGGCTCCTTCCTTTCCGTCTGGTAAAGGCCTCTTTCCTTCCCGTCTGGTGAGGGCTCCTTCCTTCCCGTCTGGTGAGGGCTCCTTCCTTCCCGTCTGGTAAGGGCTCCTTCCCTCCCTTCTGGTAAGGGCTCCTCCCTTCCCGTCTAGTTAGGGCTCCTTCCTTCCCGTCTGGTAAGGGCTCCTTCCTTCCCGTCTGGTGAGGGGTCCTTCCTTTCAGTATGGTGTGTCCGCTCCTCTGCCAGCGGGTGTTATGGGATGCAAAATCTGGTGTATCATCGAGAACACATCCTCATTGTTAGGTGTGTTGTGTGAAAGGATGGGAGCTTCCTTTGCAATGTTTTTCATCGTTCGGGTTCGTCCTGCATAGGGATACAAAGAGTGAGGCGTAAGTTTTGAAACCAGGCTTGTGCTTGACTCACTTAGGTCGGTTAGTTTTGACTCGAAGCCAACTCAGCTTTTGGAAGTTTGTTGCGTCGCTCTCCGTGAAACAGCGAATTGTGATGCCGTCTGGGAAGTCGCTGACAGGATACTTAAATTTCAAGCGGTACATCTGGTTGAAACGCTCGTGTACCGATAGGTTTATGATTGTTTTCTCGGTAATAAGTTGTATAATGTTTGGTGTGTGTTCCTACCTGCGTGGTTATTAATAGGGCACGTGTGATGGAATATGCTGGTTGACTCCCAGGCGTTGACCGTACTGTCGTGTGACAGCGGTGTTGTGGGCTGATCGTTGACCGTACTGTCGTGTGACAGCAGTGTTGTGGGCTGACAGTTGACTGTACTGTCTCGTGTGACAGCAGT
>VOPJ01003083.1:21933-43701 GCA_014673585.1 Semibalanus balanoides
CAGCGGTGTTGTGGGCTGATCGTTGACTGTACTGTCGTGTGACAGCGGTGTTGTGGGCTGATCGTTGACTGTACTGTCGTCGTGACAGCTGTGTTGTGGGCTGACCGTTGACCGTACTGTCGTGTGACAGCGGTGTTGTGGGCTGACCGTTGACCGTACTGTCTCGTGTGACAGCGGTGTTGTGGGCTGATCGTCAGGCAGGCGGCGATAGGTGGTCTCCTGGCCGGGGGTACCGGGCAGCTACTATCCTCCCCGGCCGACCTCGTCAAAGTTCAGATGCAAATGGAGGGACGGCGCAGGCTCCTGGGACAAAAACCGAGGTTAGTCAACCGGCTGCCATGACAGAAAGCTAAGGGGTAGTATGCCCTTTGGGACAGCTGAGTATCTAATATCCAGTACCTCTGCAGTGGTCAAATCTGTATGTTTGACATTGTGAGTCACAGCTTATGGCTGGTAACGTTATGTTCGTTTATAATTATATGTAGTTAACTTACAAGTTATCCATCACAAGTAAAAATACTTAAAGCATTGTTTCTCGTTGCTCCCACTATTTCGTCCATACTTCGAAAGACCCTACGTAAACTATCGTCGATTTCTGCGACATATATTTCCACTCATGCGGCGGTGCCCTATATATAGCGGATAGTAAGCATAAGTAACAATATACGCATAGACCATTGCTATTTGTCAAGAGTTTGAATTTCGTACCATTTAACATTACACACCATCTTGAGCGCGCAAGAAACAATGCATCACGCCAGTGCGGTCTGTCCTCTTCCCAGGGTGCAGAGTATAGGCCACGCGGTGCGGAGGATTGTCCGTGAGGGAGGTGTGCGAGGACTCTGGAAGGGCTGCGTGCCTAATGTGCAGCGCTCGGCACTGGTCAACCTGGGCGACCTCACCACCTACGACTCCGTCAAGGGTCGACTCGTGAGAAATACGTCACTCGGAGACAATCATCTGACGCATTTTCTGGCCAGGTGGGTGTCAGCACTAGTGTGATCGGGATGGAGCGGCGCCGGGGAGCACCGGCCGGTTAGCTCAGTTGGTTAGAGCGTCGTGCTAATAACGCGAATGTCGTGGGTTCGACCCCCACACTGGCCATCCGTTTTCGTTCCGGTTCGCCAGTTTATATCTCAGTGTTCATTCCAACGTGTGCGCATTGCCTTATTATGTCATCCAACAGCCTTCTAGAATGCTCGCTAATAGTGTACTTAAATTCAAATTAACTCCTCAATTTCAGCACTTTATTTGTATTTCCATTGACTTCTTCCTTTGTCATCGGATGACCACAAAGACTAGAGGCTGAAGGAAGTTACAAAAAAGGATGGCCAGTGTGGGTGTCAAACCCACGACTTCCGCGTTATTAACACGACGCTCTATTCAATGGAGCTAACCGGTTGGAGGCATGCTGGCGCTAGCCAGAGGGCATAAGCTCATCACAGTCGTGGGGAGTTTTTAGGGGCCTATCACAATCCATTGGTGAAGCTGTTTCGTTACCTACTTTTTGTTCGCCCCCAGAATTTTTCTTCTCGTATTTGAAGGTATGCTAACACAAACTTGGGCATTTTCCAGCCGTAAGTGTGATGACATATGCTATATTATGAAATATCAATGTGACCAATGTGCAACAAATATGACCTTTTGTGTAACTCAGTGGTTTTAAGCGTCAAGGGTATTGTTGCTTCCCCCCCTGTTGACCAGAATGGCTCGTTTGAATGACCAGAATCCCCATCGCGGAGACTGGTTCTCAGTTTCGAGCGATGCGGTACAGTATAACTTCAGACGTGTACTACTAGTGCCATCTAGGGACAGGAATATTTTAGGTATCGGTAACTATAATAATACCGCATGAAGGCCGGTGTAAATAAATTTGGTCAAAGAACCTTTTTAGGTGCTTTCTTGATTTTTGAACGGAGGCCGAAGGCCGAGGTCAAAATCAAGAAAGCACAGAGGTCTTGACAATTTATGCCGGCCGAGTGGGGTAATGTTTTTTACCATATGCCCGCGTATGTCAATTTAATGTGTTTTTTTATATATTTTTCAATCATGTTTTAGTCAAGACTAGGTCCTACTAGAGTAGTAAATTCATTTTTTTTTTAGGTAGACTTTTGATTTTATAAATTGAGAAGTCTTGGCAAGCGAAGTCGACCAAAGCTTTCATAATTCCAGTCAGAATTTTATCACACACACACTGTTTTACGCGCGTCTGGTGCAACAAAATTTTGAACCTAGGGCTTTTTCGTTGTACCAAGTTGTACCCAACACCTCTCCGTGCCAATGATTTTTGAATATCCCCGGCATATGGTAAAGTATAACTTCAGACGTGTACTACTAGTGCCATCTAGGGACAGGAATAAGGCTGTGTTCTGACCGTGCACATTCCCGGCGGGAATCCCTGGAATCCCCGTCGAGCGTCAGCTGTTGCATTTTAAGGCATGTCCCTTTTCCGCTGCACATTTGTAGCAAGCGCGCCAAATTCACTACCCGGCGGATTCCCGGCGGTAATCGACGGTCAGAACACGCTCTAAATGGCCATGTTCTGACCGCTCATTCTCGCCGCAGTAATCCCTGGAATCCCCGGCGGGCATTTAGACTGCACTACACTGCTGCAGTTCGGCAATGTGCTAATACATGGACATTCCTTTTAACTCTTTGCTTCGGGAATCGGTAGAAAACACTTTTCTACCGATTCCCTGGAATCACCGCGGGCATCGACGGCCAGAACACGCCATGAGTAGATATGAGTGCTGTTGCTCTTGATCTAAATCAGTGGTTTATAGCGTATACCAACGCGAACGCCGTAACATAATGTTGACTATAATTGAGCATCAGTTTTGGTGGTCTTTGAGCAATGTGGTGACAGTAAAACAAAATATGGGATAGGTGTAAGCCTAGTGTGCTCTACTGCTTCATAATCCAACAAATCAGCTGTACTTATCGCTTAAATGGAACATATATTGATAAGTATTCTGTCAGTAGGATAGCATACTGATCAGTTAACATTATGGATATGTCTTCCAACCAATCAGTATTGAGCATGATAGGCCCAAACGGCGTCCAGCACATTGCACCACATCGCATCCTTGGTGGCGTAAAAGAGTGCATATGCTGAAATATTCTTAACTTTGGCCGCTTGCACCGCTTTGTCGAGTATTTTTCACCATCGATCCTCACTTAGCTGCTTATTTGCCATTACCCCAGCCCTAAGGTTCTGTAACGCCTAACGGGATAATTACCCCCTTTTTAGGATCACTGGTGTAATGAATGTCACAGTGAAGATGTTGAAATGCCCTACCCCGCCATCTAATTTGGGAAATCTCACCGCTGATCGGAGTAGTGTTTTCTCGGTGTCATTTGCGTCTGGATTTGGACGGGTAGAAAATTAAGCATTCCAAATCAGTCGATAAATGTATGAGCTAATTAAAAAGGGGCGCCAAATCTGTGTTCTTTAAAAGTTCCGTAGTTCTCCGTTCCTCCGTCAATGCACTAGCAACATGGGTGAAGGCATAGCGTACTGGATCCATCTGCTTGATCCATACTAGAAACGTTACATTCCGTCACTATCACCGCACATCGTACCATCGTACCATCGTACCATCGTACCATCGTACCATCGTACCATCGTACCGCGTACATCGTACCATCGTACCATCGTACCATCGTACCATCGTACCATCGTACCATCGTACCATGTGTGACGCGTGTATCGTGACATAGTGGTGCACTTGCAGTGTGCATGTCGGCACGTGACGTGACGTTATAACACGTGTATGTGTGACGGTGTGTGTGTGTGTGTGTCTCTGTGTCGGCAGCGCGTGTTCAGGTCTCGTGTCGGCCACGCTCGGCACGCCGGCGGACGTGGTGAAGACGCGGGTCATGAACCAGCCCACCGACCACCACGGCAGGTACGAACACGTGTCCTCTGTCACCCTGGGGATAGACGGGATAGTGATTAGAGCTGCAGGAATGAGAGCCACACACCGACCGCGGGTCTCGTCTTTGGTCTAAGGGCATGTTCTGACCGTTGATTCCCGCGGGGATTCCAGGGAATCTCCGGGAAAGTGCGGCCGCTCATAACGTAACAGCTGATGCTCACCGGCGATTCCAGGGATTCCATGGATTCCCGCAGTGGGAATGTGCGGCCAGAACACACCCTAAAATGGTGGGCTGTGGGCTAATTGTTATTCATTGGACGAGCCCTTAGACATAAGCAATAAACATGGCAGTTGCGATCCCTTAAAGCACCACCAGACATGGCAAGGCCAGCCAAGTTCCGCCATCGGTCCCAGCATCCAGTACAGGTACTGACTGACCTGTGGCCGCCTCTCTTCTCTCAGGGGTCTGCTGTACCGCAACTCCATCGACTGTTTCATCCACCTGGTGCGCTCCGAGGGCCTGTTCGCCATGTACAAAGGTTTCCTGCCCTGCTGGATGAGGATGGCGCCCTGGAGTCTCACCTTCTGGTTCACCTACGAGAACATGCGCAAGTTCTTCGGTACGCCTACGTTCTAGCGACACGCCCACGTTCGAGCCAGTTCGAGCGGCACGCCAGTTCGAGCCAGTTCGAGCGGCACGCCAGTTCGAGCCAGTTCGAGCGGCACGCCAGTTCGAGCCAGTTGGAGCGGCACGCCTATATTCGATGGAAGATCTGCTTAGGATTTATGTCTACTGAGAAGAAGGGAAGGAGGAAGAAGTAGAAGAAAGAAGCGAAGGAGAGAGAGAGTAAGGAGAGTGTTCGGTAGTCGTGTGCGTTAGGTGGTGGTGGGAGCGGATCGTACCCTAGTCGGTGTCCCGACTCCGTGGGGACGACGCAGCCACCCCGCCGTGATATCGTCTGTTCTGGTGACGGTCCGCGCCGTCTGCTGCCTGAGGTTCTGTGGCGGGGCGGCTCACATATCCTCCCATCCCCCTCCATTTCCCCCTCCCCATTCCCCCCCCACTCTGTAATCCTGCCAACCTGACTGTCCAAGCTTTCACGCTCTGTTCTACGTTCTGACATGCTGTTGTTCAGTGAAGAACACAGGCGAGTGAGTTATGGATCCATCATCAGCTAGCAAACTGCACACACACACACACACACAACCACACACCTGACGACCAATGCGCCATTTCTTCCCCGGCTCGTGTCGTGTATTGATTGTGCTGGCGCTTGCCACAATGCTGATCATCGCGATTTTCAGGCGAGTGTTTATAGCTGTGAGCGGAGGTAAGGCTGGTTTGGCGGAATGTTCAGCGTTATGTGATAGCCAGTAAAGCTTGGTGGTGGTTGTTGGATACTTACAGATTGTGACGCTATAGATGGGCGGGCTGAAATGAGGGGAGGGGTAGGAGCGTTGCAGCACGTGAGCGCGACTCTTGGCAGCAACATGTGGTGTATTGTTAGTTATGGATGACGGCTGCGGAAATGTACTGTAACCTTCGGTGCTCATGCTGTTAGATTTCGAAAGCGATCTATTGGTTCATCCTAGTGATTTATAAGTCAAGTTTTAAAATGGACTTGCCACTTCGAGATATGTTGATGTTAGTCCTGGAATGCGTTGGCTTCATCCGATTCCAGTATGGTTGCTGATAAGGACACTGGCATAGTCGGAACGCTAGTATTAGATGGGATCAGAGCATGCACATTTACATTTAGCTTACTATGTCCAATGTCAACAGATCTAAGGCATAGTTGATAACCAGTGTGTATTTTGTAACTAACCTGATTAGCTGTGGGAACTGGAGTTCGTGATGAGAGCCATGACGCGTTAACTCAAGAAAACCGCGTATTACTTAGCTGATGACGACGACGTATAGAAGGAACTACCTGAAAATTGATCTGACCTCATAATCTTGTCAGCATGGCTCGCAGTCTCTTGAATCGTGGAAAGCCAACAGTATTTGGCAATTAGTTACTATGGCATGGCTTCATCTTTAATCTCTGTATGCAACGCTCTCTGGCGGCTCTTATAGAGTCTTTATAACGATTCGAGGACGTTCCGTGATGATGATTAGTTATGTGCTCCCTGAGCGATGGTTCACGCACGGGACTCTCGCCAACGCCGGCTGAACTGCACGTGAACCCGGCAGCGTTGCGTTTCGCGTCAGCAACTCCTAACTAACCCAGGTGTTGGTGTAGCAGCAGTTATTATACTCACTTAGCTTCAAGTTTGGCTCTCAGGGGGTGGGGGATAGCCTGCTCAGACTGGGAGAGAAAAGTACCGTTTGTGGGGGGGGGGCTATGGTGGACTGGGTTGGATTACCGCTGTCTCGTGGTTAGCGTGACGGGAAGGCGGTCACGCCGCTTTCTGGCTGCGAATAAAGTTCGCCCGATAGAGAAGAAAGTACAGGGTCGGGCAGTATGAAATTGTTTGGCGAAAATTAACAGCACAGTCGGACAGTGATATCACGAAATAGTTGTGACGAATATTTACGCAGTCGGCCATGTGCCGTGTGTATGTATTCGTGTGTTGTGTGTATGCATGAGCGTGGTTCTGGGTTTGCGGTAATCGTGTTTTGTGTGATGCGGGCTCTCTGGTGGTCACTGCTGGTCTGTTACGGGAGTCTGCCTTGGTAGATGTAACGAGCGCCGTACGGTGACTCTGTTGTCAAGCCGCGCACGATGTGCCATGACGTCACAGGTGCTCCGTTTTGATGGCGTCACTAGCTCGTCGTTCGGTAATATCGACGTAGTTTGGTGACGGAAATAGTTCGCTGCTGAATGGGCAAACAAGCGCCAGGTACTGCATTGGATGCTGTCAGCACACACACGCGCATGACACATGTCCCAACTGTGGTTCATCGTAGTCAACTACGCAGGCAAAAAATGCGTATGTTTGGAGTTGAACCGGTGACCAGCCACGCTGCGGGAGCCCGCCTCTCCGCGCTGCACCATTCGGTACACGTTATGTGACCAAGGTCGTGTGTCCTGTGATGTGAAATCGCCCGTGATCGCGCCGATGTCATTTCGTCGTCCTGGAGCCCTTCGTCGCCGTCGTCACCGTCGTTAGTGGCGGCGGTAGCGATCACAGACCACTTCTCGTCGATACTGTGACGCCTCGTCGGTAGAGATAGGACGACGTGCTACCACGTGCAGCTGTTGTTCAATGTGCCGCCGGAGCCAGGGAGTGTTTGGTGGTACCAAGCGACTCTGCTGGGGAGGGAGGGAGGGGGCGCTGTAGGCGGGTGTTGGCGTGCGTGCTGTGTTGTGTTGTGAGTGGTAGTGATGGGCCCCGCGTATAGTGATGGTGTAGTAGTGTGTGGACGTGTCAGCTGTCAGCAGTACCCACTATCATATGTGCCGGGCTGTAGTGCTCTATAGGCTGTTGGTGACCTTGAGGCGTGTGTGGATAGTGTCTGGACAAAGGTGCAATAAATTGTGGTAAGATAGGCACACTGCTGCTTTTTAAGGAGTCTTCAGACGGCAGTTTTATTGAGAATATCCAAGTTCATATTGAGATCTTCTTAGATAAGGCCGATGCCTTGGAAAAAGAAATAGTAGCCTCGTGCCACATATGAATCCTTCTCATGCATATTACTGAATTTATTACACCATGACGTTGTATTTCAAGTAAGCTTCAATTAAAATCGAAGCCGGCGATCAATCTTCTTCCAACATAGGTCACTTTTGACTAACCAGATTGGGTCTCGCCCAAACAAACATTTCTAATGTGCATCGTCCTTTCTTTAATTTGTGACCTATCATTCGTTGTCACGCATACTGCTGCCAGCGACGTACTGCGGGCGGCGTCGCGTCGGCCCCCACGTCAACCATCGCCGCCCTGCCGAGCGGTGAAGGCTGGCGGTCGGAGGCCGGTGCCTTGTTTGGTCGATGACGGCGGCATTCTCTGCTCCCCGCACTCTATTACAGCTCAGTTCGCTGAGCTGTAACAGTGACTACTGGCGCCGGGCTCTGCTGACCGCCGGGAGCTGGGTGTGTCGTGAGCTGGGTCCGTGTCACTCTGAGAGTGAGTTGTGAGTGAGTGAGATTTGAGGTGGGCACAGCGATGAGTGAGGTTGACAATCAGCTGACTGTTGAGTGCCAGCGGGCGGGAGTTTACGAGCTGCACCTTGCATGGCGTCCGATGACACAACTGGAGGCAGAGCAGGTATCAGAACAGCCCACTCTGGCCAAACCTGAGAGTGAAAAGGGAAATTTCTCCCTGGGAGAAATCTCCGCAGCTCCGGAGAAGACGGCGACTTACCTCTCGAAGACCACCACTGATGCCTCTGATGGATTCAACTCGAGACATCGCCCCAGCCAGACCCCAACCGAGGCAGTTAAGACGTACGAACAAGCCAAGGATCCCCCTCTCCATAATAATCCGCCCGCTGTCGTCCGGTGCCGTCCTCTGTACACATTGGAGGTGTACGAGGTGGCGCCAGTGACCGGCTGGGTACCTCGGTACCGTGGGGCCGGTACAGCGTACTGCCTGAGGAAACTGAAACCAAACGTCTCACATCGGGTCAGGGTGCGCAGCGACGCAGGTGTGAGCCAGGTGAGAATGAATGGTGGTCTCAGATGTGAGAACGATCGATGATCTCGGGTGTGAGAACGATTGGTGGTCTCGGGTGATAACGATGATTTCGGGTGAGAACAATCCAATCAGGTGAGAACAGCTATTCCCGACAAGTGAAAATGACACAGGTTAGAGGAGGGGCTGGGTCAGGGGAGCGTGGTTATGTCGGGTGAGAACGTTTCTGTACCGTCAGGGGAGATCAGGTATGTCAGGTGAAAACGGTTGGGTTAGGTAATAGCGGGGAACCCAGGAGAGAACGATTATTCCTGACGAAAACGGTCCTATCGGGTGACGTGCCTACGGCTGCTGATGAGTGGTGGTGTGCTGATGTCGGCAGGTGTACAGCTTCTCCTCCCACCCGGCACCTGTGTCCGTGTCCGAGCTGCACCGCGCCGTGATGCTGGACCGTCTGGCGCGCGTCGAGACAATCCTGACGCAGCGGCCACGCGCCGTGAACGCCGTCAGTGCGTACGGCCTCAGCGCGCTGATGGTGGCCACTCGCGAGGGATTCCGTCAGATGACGGCGCTGCTGCTGCGCCGCGGGGCAGACGTGAACCAGCACAGCGCGGGAGCCGGCAAGACGGCGCTCATGTTCGCCAGCTTCGCGGTACGGCCACCAGAGGCGCAACCGGCGCTATGAGGATTTCTGGTGGGCAGGGGGTGTAAGGGATGATGTGATTCGGAGACAACCTCGAACCTATAAAATAAGAGGATCTGATCTATACACTGAAAATTTTGCCCGGTGTAGGCTTACTGAGACTATCCAACACATCCCTGTCAGTAGACTGTACGGCAACAACACATCCCTGTCAGTAGACTGCACCGCAACACATCCCCGATAGTATACTGTACCGCAACACATCCCTCTAAGTAGACTGTACCGCAAAACACATCCAAGTCAGTAGACTGTACCGCAACACATCCCTGTCAGTTAGACTGCACCGCAACACATCCCCATAGTTACTTGACCGGCAACAAAAAAAAAAAAAAAACAAAAAAAAAAAGAAAAAGAAAAAGATAATAAAAAAACAAAAAAAAAAAATAAAACACATCCCTGTTACAACACTGTACCGCAACACATCCCTGTCAGTAGACTGTACCGCAACACATCCCTGACAGTAGACTGTACCGCAACACATTCCTGTTAGTAGACTGTACCGCAACACATCCCTGATTGTATACTGTATCGCAACACATTCCTGTCAGTAGACTGTACCACAACACATCCCTGTTACAACACTGTACCGCAACACATCCCTGTCAGTAGACTGAACCGCAACACATCCCTGTCAGTAGACTGTACCGCAACACATTCCTGTCAGTAGACTGTACCGCAACACATTCCTGTCAGTAGACTGTATCGCAACACATTCCTGTCAGCTAGACTTATAACCACAAACACATCCCTGTACAACACTACCGCAACACATCCCTGTCAGTAGACTGTACCGCAACACATCCCTGTCAGTAGACTGTACTGCAACACATCCCTGTAAGTAGACTGTACCGCAACACATCCCTGTCAGTAGACTGTACCGCAACACATCCCTGTCAGTAGACGCTACCGCAAACACATCCCTGTTACAACACTGTACCGCAAACACAAATCCCTGTCAGTAGAACTTGAACCGCAACACATCCTGTCAGTAGACCTGTTACCGCAACACATCCCCTCAGTAGACTGAACCGGCAACACATCCCGTGTCAGTAGAGAAAAACAACCCGGCAAAAAAAACCACCCCCCATTTTTTCCCCCTTTGTCCCCCCCAGTAGGACTGAAGCCGCCAACAACATCCAAACTGTCCAGTAGACTGTTACCGCAACACATCTCTTCAGTTAGACTGTACCGCAGCACATCCTGTCAGCTAGACTGTACCATAACCACATCCCTGTCAGTAGACTGTACCCGAGCAACACATCCCTGATTGATTACTGTACCGCAACACGATCCCTGTTACAACACTTGTACCCGCAACACATCCCTGTCAGTAGACTGAACCGCAACACCATCCCTGTCAGTAGGACGACCGCAACACATCCTAGTGCAGTGAGACTGTACCGCAACACATCCCTGTCAGTAGACTGTACCGCTGCGCACTTCTGCATTGTGGCCTTGCTCAACACATTGTTTGAAAATAATTGTGAACGGTTTCCTTAGGTATATAGTATATTTTATTATGGAGCAGCCTTCAAGCGAATATTAGTAGTGGTGGGCTGTCCTCCATGGCTGCAGGCTATCTACCGCTCCTTGCGGCCAGTAGCGGCACCGGGACCCAACGGTGAATGTCGTCGCACGGTTTCAAATTCGGTAGGTATAAATCCAAGTGCACATTTACTTGACCATACAAACATATTAGGGATGGCAGGAAATTACTATTTAAATGTCACTAGTGTCCCTAAAGGTGGCAACGCCCGATTGGAGGCAGGGGCGAGTCTAGCCGTTGATTGGGACTTAGGAGGGGGTCAAATCCAGTGGTGTATTTCCAAAAAGTTGTTGAGAGCGAGGGGGAAGTAGCAGGCAGTCAGCCGTCAGCGAGAAAGTTGTTCATCCTGGGGGGGGGGGAGGAATCGTCAGGCCCGTCTAGCAACTGTAAGTACGACATTTTTTGGGATGGCGGTAAGCTATGGTTTTTCAGGATTTGTGGGGCATGCGTCCCTACCAGCAGGGGCGGATCCAGGGGGCGCTTGGGCGAGCGCCCCCCCCCCTGAACCGGTCTTTTCTATGAGCGCGCCCGTAAGGTGCGCCCGGAGGGCGCAACTTTTGTAGTATGGGCGCCCCCCCTGACACGAAAATCCTGGATCGCGCCTGCTACAGGGCTGCGGAGTCGGAGTCGGAGTCGGTGTCAGTCAGAGTCGGTTATTTCGGCCGGAGTCGGAGTCGGTAAAATTTATCGACTCTGACTCCGGCTATATGTTTTGGGCAGCATATAAGCAAAGTATTTTTCAGGTACATTTTCGTGAACCACCGGTGGCGATGACTAAGTTAATTGTGCCGCTTCGACTTAGTTTACTTCGATTTTTCCCTTGCCACTCAATAGTTTCTGATCCTGAGGTGTGTATCGCGGTGGGTGAAAAATAACTTAGGTCTGTCGTCGAATGCAGATCCAAAATGTCACCGCCAGGAACTAAAGCAACGTTCACGAGAAATCAATTGATAGAAGAATCAGGTTTAAAATTGCGTTTAGCCTGCTCAAGTGATTCAAACGGCTCATTCAACTGTATACACTGTACAACAATTCATGATTGCTATGGAAGGGTTGTCACAATATTTGACAAATTATATTTGTTGATGTCCAGAATCATAAAACCGAAAGCTGTGGTAAGTCATTGTCGATTCATTTCAATGAACTGATGTATTTTCTAATAGCTCGCCATTTATTTTAGACCACATGTCAAGGCACGGTTTGGTCAAAGATATAAATATATAAATTTGCGCATATAGGCCATACTTTCCATACAAAGCCTTCTGTTGCGACCAATATCACCCAGAGTGCTCTCAAAGGTATAATACACATCCCTCATGAGCCAAGTTGAGATTATTGGGAAATGTCATGGACAAGGTCAAGTCACAAAAGGTCACAATGCACAAAATAACTACGAATGTCATGCTAGTGTGACACATCGTTTTATGTATCATTTTACTTTATGGATTATTTTACATGTATAACTCGATATTGATAGTAATTGTAATGACCTCATTTAAGTGAAATTAATTTCAAGCTTAGTTCATGGTCAGCTGTCAGGTCACAACAGCTCAAAGTTCGAACGTGATTAATATAAATATAAACGGCATATGTATGCAAACAAATTTGTCGCAGAAATGCAGCGGAGACGTTTATTTGTTCGTAGCTGATCATTAAAAACAAAAACAAAACTCTATTATGAAAAATACAGGTCATGGGTCTACTCATATTTGGAAGCCATAAGTCATATTTTTTTTTCTTCAAATTTGTCTGGAAATTCGCCCGAATGTGATTTTCTAATATATCTATCATTACTTTTTTGGGCTAGGATTACCTTTGCAACATTGCATTTCGGCATTGTTTCCCAAACAATCGTTTTGAAAAACGCGGCTTTAAAAACAAATTAAAAGCAAATCAGAAATGTCAATTTTAGCTCTAACCATGTGGTCAAAATACGTTCTTTGTACGATCTTTTAAAGTTTAGCTGATTTTTAATCGAACTCGTGTGCAGCGACGTCACTTAATTCGCAATATCTCAATTTTTCTTCGACACAATTGCTTCATTTGTGCACAAAAGACGTTAAATTGATGTAAGATAGCGCTGTTGTTTTTTTAGTTACTACAAAAGTTCGTCAGAGGAGCGTTTTTTGTCCCCACCCTAACCCCAGTCAATGGCGGGTCAAATGAGCTACAATCTTGAAACGGGATAACTTTTGCCACGGGCAGTTACTTTTTGTGCCTATTGACTAAAGACTAAAGCTTCAGCTAATTAAAGGTCGGAGTCAATCTCGGAGTCGGAGTCGGAGTCGACTCCGGACGGTCAGAGTCGGAGTCGGAGTCGGACGGTCCCCAGATAACACACGTATGTGGGTATCATATGGGCTTTAAATGGGCGACGTGGGCGCAGCATGGGCATGGGAAGGACATGGTAATGATCATGGGTTAAATATGGGTTTGGATGGGTGAGATTCGGACATGTGGCATGGGAAGAACATGGGCATACCCAGATGGGCCCTATATTAATTTAAGATGGGCAGCGTGGGCAAACCGCAAACGCAACATGGGAAGGCTGTGGGTTTACCCAGGTGGGCCCCGTATGGGCTTGAGATGGGCAAAGTGTTCAAACAGCATGGGAAGGACATGGGCATACCCATGTGGGCGTCATATGGGTTTGAGATGGGCAAAGTGGGCAAACAATAGGCCTGTTTACACCGCACTAAATATATTCCGCAGAAAATTTTGCACGAAATTTCTTTCTACATTTTCGGCCGTAATTTCCCTAGATTTTGGGTACCGTTCTTCCAATCACTTCGGTACGCGTGTCTGCTCGCGTGTCGTGTGCTGCGCCAATGCGACGAGATGAAATTACGGCCGAAAATGTATAAATAAATTTCGTGGAAAATTTCCGCGGAATATATTTAGTGCGGTGTAAACAGGCCTAATGTGGGCAGAATATGGGCTTACCAAGTGGGCCCTATATGGGCTTGAGATGGGCAAGGTGGGCAACTAGAGTTCTCAATAGATGGATCTGCTCAGGTCCAGTCATTTTGCTGTGGTTTTTCGTCATTTATTGTTTTTGCATTTACTGATATACTTTTAATAGCGGACTGTTCAGATGGTGGACGAACTGATCACATTATTATACATTCCTTTTGTTCATCCGTCATCGGCTGTAATTGCAATCACCTTCAGTTTTACAAGACTCAGATGTACTTGTATGGAATAAAGTGATAAGAAGTGTTCGATCGCTCTACGAATTGGGCACACATTTCTGACGCACTCTTATATTTTCACTCAAAATCCTCGCCCACGGTGCGTCACCTGTGGACGAAACTATCACGTTCACACCTTTTACTTCGTTGTTCAAATATCAAGTTACACAGACGTATCTCCAGAATTACTGTCAAACCCATGACGCTGACTTTTCCCCTGTCTACAGAAGTGCTCGGTGATCAATATACCTGACTTGATAAAATCACTTTTCGACTTCTTGCGTGGTACTAATCTTTTTCAGGAACTCTAGCATAACGATGTGAACAATATTTTCTTTCCAAAACATGTCAATGGCACGAAATGGCCTGAGTAGGCCGAAGTGCCGAACCAACAAAATGTCAAATGTCTCACATCCATCTTATATTACGGGTTGATAACGACGTCATCCCGGATCTGATGGGTGTTGGCAACCGGGCAAGAGTCGGCCACCGTGCCGTCTCCCGTGAGTAAGGACGTCGGCTGACATGCCCCCTCGCAGCTACGAATGCGGGGAAGGGCCTGTCCGGGGATGGCTGCCCGGTCAGCGCTCCATTTAAACCCACTGTGACTGAACTACTCCTTCATCCCATGGCTGCGCAATGGGTTGAACGGGCCGGAGCAGCCTGTCCCACATAAAGTCGAGGCGTACCACCACATGAAAATGCTCATTATGCGCAATATTTCTTGGCAAATTATTTATTTCAGCGCGATGAGACGGGAGGGATTCACTAATGGGAACAATTGGTCCAGGCAACCTTTTTTCACATGGGTGCGATGTGGTTATTGACGACGTTTCTACATGGCTATCATGCGGGCTTCCCATATGATAACCATCCAGAAACCATACAGCTACCATATGGGCAATCCCAGGTGGTAACTATGCAGAAACCAAATGGGCACCATATTTGCAGCCGATGTTGGCATCAAGGTGGGCTAGCCCATATGGGAACCATGTGGGAATCGTCTTACAAAAACAGTTGAGGGTACCATGTGGGCAGCCCATAATCAATACCGTGTGGGCAAGGTGGGCTAACCCGCGTTATTACCATTTGGTACCCACATGGGTGTGTTATGTGGTCGGAGCCGGAGTCGGAGTCGGAGTCACTTGGAAACTGATCGACTCCGCAGCCCTGGTCCCTACTCCCTTGCTTCCCCTGGATCCACCCCCTGAATGGAGGTATTATAACTCATAAGTAGGGGAGAGTGCCCAAACTGCGCCAGGTTTCCTAAATCCGCCCATGTCAATATCTCGAAAAATATCTGCTCTATATGATTTTTTTGTGCATATTATTAATCCCCATCACCAACTCACTATTTTCCGGTCTGCTGTCGCCAAGCAAAGGTCAGTTGTCGCTGCCAGAAAGTCATTTTTGAAATGTTGTGTTTCTTATCTGGAACATGCATGTTTACTGTACTGTTATGTTTTATTGTGAAGTAGGAAGAAGTCGTGAGTGGTTTTGAATTAGGATTAGCAATTATTTTGTCATCCTTTTAAGCAAAAAAGCCAGATTCAAAACTAAACATGTCATGTCTAAACAAGTCTATGTTATTCCTGTTTTCCCGACTTTGCAGTGAATTCGAATCGCGCCCATACATTATTGCCGCCAGGGCACATAACAAACATTGCGTCCATGGCGCAAATAATTAAGGCACCGTGGGTATTTGACCCCAGTGGTAATAACCTCATGTATTCGACCCTGTGAGACTTAAAACAACTTTTTCGCACATAAATCTAGGTACTTCGTAGGTAATCTAGGTACTCATAAACTTCGTTCCAAACATAACTTACACACACAATGTGAAACCGAAGGTTTCATTTGGTATATTTGCAAAGTCGCAACAACAATGTAAAATAACATTGCGAAAGTAGGTCACCTAAATGCGCCCGGTTCATAGCTGCAATTAGGACACGCTGTGCCTATTGCGCCTTTGTAAGGGTCTGCGAAAAAGCTCCATACAGCTACCATAAAAATGATCGATTGTTAAATGATCAGTTTATTTTGCTAGACAAATGTCCGGATCGTGTACTGAAGTTGCATTTATATTCATACGACGCATATGCTAAGCACAGGATGTGTTTTCGCTTAAGGGGGCGCAATATGGGCACTCTCCCCTAAGTCCAATGGGTGACCACTCACCACTCGCCATTTGTAATTTCTGTCATGGTGGTTGCATAGTGACGAAGCCTGCTCAGTTCTATCTTCGACGCAGCTATAATGCGTATGTGTATAATGTATATGTGTATATAATGTCATATAATGTAAGTAACGGTCAATTGCTTAACTTCGGAGTCGACACGACCAACTGAACTGAACTGTTTAATTAATTTATAAAAGAAGCTCAGCACACCATCGGAAACATATTCCAACTGAACACCTCAGTGTTATTTCTTAGTTGAACTCTACCTGCAGAAGTTTAAGAGAGAAGCTACAATAAGAAGAGAAGAGATGCCATAAAACAACAATAAGATATCGAATTCTGTGGTTTCCTTGTGGATCCTGAATGGGCTGCGTCATTTGAGAATTATTGTGCCTATCAAACCGCGTATAATTATGCCGCTTAACCCGCACAGCGCTGGGGTCTCCAGACCGAGCGCACGGCGCTGAGGGTAGGTATATTTTACTCCCTTATATCTTTCCGAACCAATGACCGCAGTGAGACGCGCAAGGCGGAGTTCGAAAGCTCTGAATGAGACTCATCTCAAAGCATAACGTGAAAATTGTCGAAAATAAGGTTCACATGTCAGGTCACGGTCAGTTCAGAGGTCAAAACTGAGGTGTTTCGAGTTTTTGGGCTATAATCTCCAATCTCCAAAGATCCTTAGGTTGATACTATTATCGACTCAATATTATCTCACATGGTATACTGCTGCCATGGCACCTTACTGCATTCAGTAAATGTGAAATTGCTAGGTAATTTCAAAGGTCGAGAAATCAATATCAGGTCACAAAAGATCGCTGTTGTTAAGAGGTCTACGAATTTCATGCGACACATGTTTTAAGGGTTCTTTTACACGTATAATTTGATAGAAGCTGCATTTGCACAACCTGATACCAAAAAGTCAAGGTCAAGTCATAAAAGGTAAGGTACCTTAAAATTTGGAATTGATTAATCTATGCTAGGCTAAATTTCTATCTCAGGGATTGCTTTCGGCTTGGAACTGGAAGCAGCCAGATTCTCTTCCGTCTTATTCTGCGCCATTGTCTCCGGCTCTGAATGTCTTTTGTATTTATATTTATCATTTAATAATTTTGACCTTATGTGACCTGACCTTGGCTTGACATAAATTTCACTTACATGAAGTCAGGTGATTAAATGACTATCATTATCGAATAATACTTTAAAATCATCCATAAAACATGTGTTCAATGACGTCTGTATATATTTTGTGCATGGTAGTACCTTTTGACATTTTGAGACCTGACCTTGACTCCTTGACCTTTGCCAACAATCTTACGTTTGACCATACAGGATGTGCATCATACAGGTACCTTTGAGAACACCTTTGGGTGAAGATGGTCGCAATCAAAGGCCTTCGATAGGAAAGTATGACACATAACACTCGAACATATCTCTATTTTGAACCTTCTGACCTGACCGTGACGTGACATGTGACCTCAAATTGGAAATTGTTGAGCTTGCTCTTAATGATTTGTCTCATTGAGCACTTTCGAATTTTGCCTTGCGCGTCTCACTGCGATCATTGGCTCGGAAGATCAATTAAGAAGGCGTTTAACGCCCCCCGTTTAACATTTAACGCAGTCAATGGTGTTCAGGCTTCAGCTGAGACCCCAGTCAATGTCAGGCTACATGTTCTATATCAATGATGGCTTCCTGCTCGGAAGCAGCCTGAATCCGTCGCCGTCCTGCGACGCCCTCGTCTCCGGCACTGTGCTGTCTATCACGTTCTCCGACAGCCGTCAGGCGTCTCAGAATGGCTACAACCGCCGCCTCAGCCACCTCAACCACCGAGAGCACCGATATGCCGAGCATGAGCCCGATCACTCCCCCTGCCTCCCCGATCAACGAGGACACACCGTACGCCCACTCCTCCCTGTAGATCTGCGTCTCATCGCCCGCGTAGTAAACCAGCAGCTGGAACGTACGCCACTGTGTCTCCTTGAGAGCTACGTGGCGCTGCCGCATGGTCTGACGGTACAGGCGCTGACTGCAGCGCCGGGGGCAGCGCCTGCGACACGGCTCCATCGCATGTCGCGCGCCGGCTGCCGTGGTTGAACGCTGCCTGCACGGCCAAGTAGTTAGGCTGCCGTGCCGCAGAGTGGCGCTACGGTCGGCATATCGCAGAGACGGCAGCCGGCGGCGGCGGCGGCGGCGGCGGCGTGGCAAGCCAGCGAGCACTGGATATGGCTGTACCCAGAGCGCGACTCGCATGGTATGTGACCATGGTTCCAGGCGGTTGGGTGATCTTCATAGCGATCTTGATTTCAGATCATCATCCCCAGGTCAGCTTCCAGATGTTCCATCGGTTGGATCCAGGGCAGAGCGGTGAAGGGCTCTTCTGCGTCGTGTACGAAGACAGAGAGCTTCGCCCCAACCAATCCCTGTGTCGTTCAGTGTGGAAATGATCCTCCCACTAGGTGAGTACATCGTGTTCTCCACATCCCCGTACACGCTCTTCGGAAGAAGGAAAGGTGACGTTGTACCCATCACCAATCCACGATGGGGTCGCTTTCTCTCGGCGTGAAGGTGAAACAGTCCCCAGCAGAACTATGTAGTCGTCGGGTCCAGTTACCCACCGCCTCGCACGGCTGACCACCTAGCTGACAGTCCCTCAGCGCTTCCTCTGTCCCGACGGTGGTCCTCCGCAGCAGATCGGGGATCGTGTCATTACCCAGCTCACTCCAGTGAAGCTCCTCCAGCCCCACTCCCTCCACATCCGTCACGTTACGGGACAGCATCGCCGCCAGACTGCTCCCGTCCAGGATTCGGTTGCAGAGCGTCAGCGATGGAGGCGGCAGGTGGGATTTGGTCTTGGCATCCCTGCGACCGCTTACTGGGCTTTCAGAGAAGCGATGCACGCAGTCGCTGACCTGGATGAAGGCGTAGCCGGCGGCCAGGGTCACCACCAGCCACCGGACCAGACGGCACACTGTCCAGCGATGAGCAGTCATCGCGCACGGGGAGGAGACACGGGATCGGCAGGAGGCTTCGACTGGAGACAGAGGCGGTGACGGCAGGAGGCTTCGACTGGAGACAGAGACGGTGCCGGCAGGAGGCTTCGACTGGAGACAGAGACGGTGCCGGCAGGAGGCTTCGACTGGAGACAGAGGCGGTGCCGGCAGGAGGCTTCGACGGGAGACAGAGGCGGTGCCGGCAGGAGGCTTCGACGGGAGACCACAACAGAGGTGGTGCCGGCAGGAGGCTTCGACTGGAGACAGAGACGGTGCCGGCAGGAGACTTCGACGGGAGACAGAGGCGGTGCCGGCAGGAGGCTTCGACGGGAGACCACAACAGAGTGTGCGGCAGGGACTTCGCTGAAGAGGGGCAGCAAGAGGTGGTGCCGCAGAGGCTTCGACTGGAGACAGAGGTGAAATGCGGCAGGAGGCTTTCGACTGGAGACAGAGGTGGTGCCGGCAGGAGGCTTTCGACTGGGACAGAAGGTGTTGCGGCAGGAGACTTCGACTGGAAGACAGCAGGTGGTGCCGAAGGAGGCTTCGACTAAAGACCTCAACAGAGTTGTGGTCGTCAAGCAGAAGACTTCGAACTGAAGAGGGCAGCTGAGGCGGTGTCGGCAGGAGGCTTCAACTGGGACCCACACAGTGGCGGTGCGGCAGAAGACGTCGACTGAAGAGGGCAGCTGAGGTGGTGCCGACAGGAGGCTTCACTGGAGACCAAACAGTGGCGGTGCCGGCAGAGACTTCGACTGAAGAGGGCAGCAGAGATGGTGCGACAGGAGCTTCGACTGGAGACCACAAAGAGACATGTCGCAGGAGGCTTCACTGGGACAGAGGCCGGTTGCCGGAGGAGGCTTCGACTGGAGACAGAGCGGTGACGGAGGAGGCTTCGACTGAAGAGGGCAGCAGAGGTGATGCCGGCAGGAGGCTTCGACACAGCACCGTGCGACACTGATGACTTCTGAGGCGTTACTCGGTGAGTTGGTCTTGTGAGTCGTGAAGCTTTGCCTCGTGGATGCTGCACGTACACAGCAGTCCGCAGGGTGCAAGTGTGTGACTGAAGCTGGAAGCACCAGGACCTCCAGACCGGTGCAAACGATACCCACGTCAATAGAGGAACCGACAATGACAGCAGTTAGCCATTCGTCATGAACGCAAACATTATCATAGAGGGTGCCCTGGTAACAACGCGCTCTGAAGCCAGGTAGGAGCTGCGCATCGAAACTGTAGATTGTCAACATACAATCTACATTGATGAATGGAGACGATCGGGCTATTTCTGGCTGGCTCTTTTGTCTGGGATATTCTAGTTTTTGTCCATGCATCGACGTCGTCGCCACAGCACACAGTTCTGAGTACACAGAGCATTGTGATGCGGCGCTGTCCGATGCCTGCAAAGTTTACTTTGCGTCCGTGGGTATTAAAGTCGCAGTTATAGTCATAGGAAAGCCATTCATTATAATTCATCCACAAAGCAACTTTTACGAGTTCAGTCACCATATACGAAACGATAAAAAGCGAATACCTTAATTGTGCCTCGTGTTCCCTATAACCCTTCTCTCATGGCATTCTCTTATGGGTTTTAATGCTGAGCGAATGAACTAGCGCTTTCTATGTATACGCTCATTAAGTTTCCTACGTCATTTGAGGTCGATCGTATCATTTTATCGTTCTAATATTTGCTCTGACCGCTGTCCCCAGCCTGCCTTATTTATCCAATAGACCATCCCATGGTGACATTTAAAGCTCCCCGGCTCCCTAATACTGTGCAGCACAGACACCTCCCAGCTTCCCCAACGTTCTGCGGTACGGACACGACACCTTCCCCCTCACTGGCAGATTCAAGCGGAGAAAGGGGTCATGGCCCGCCCCCAAAACATTTGGTTTCATCCCAAAGTTGATATTTTCTTATTTCAAAGGAAAGTATAAATGAAAGGCTTACCTGTTCTGACGTTACAATAGACTGTACCGCAACACATCCCTGTCAGTAGACTGTACCACAACACATTCCTGTCAGGAGACTATACCACAACACATCCCTGTTACAACACTGTACCGCAACACATCCCTGTCAGTAGACTGTACCGCAACACATCCCTCGTTCACGTCGTCATGTACTGTACTGCAACCTACATTCCTTCAGAGTAGACCATGTTAACCGCTGAATACACACTTCCCTGTCAGTAGACTGTACCGCAACACATCCCTGTCAGTAGACTGTACCGCAACACATCTTTGTCAGTAGACTGTACCGAAAGGCGCAACACATCCCTTTAAGTAGACTGTACCGCTGCGCACTTCTGCATTGCGGCCTTGCTTAGCACATTGTTTGAAAATGATTGTGAATGGTTGCCTTAGGTATATATTATTATGGAGCAGCTTTCGAACGAATATAAGTATAAGTGGTGGTCAGGGGTGGTAAAAGTAGAATATGGTTCTCCAACCAAATCGAAAGCTGAAAATTGTTCTCCAGCAACCACTAATGCAATGTCGTTCGGTAACCCGCGCGGCGTTGGGGGAATTTTACCCCCCCCCCCTCCTGGGTTTTCTCAAAAGCTTAAAAACGATGAAAGATAGAAACACAAATTTTTAGTACCCTATGCTGCATCAATGCCACGGCTTCTCATAAACTTGTATCGAAAATATTTGCATTTATTTGGAGAAAATGATGTTTTAATGACGCTATGTCATGACATT
>VOPJ01003084.1:0-11973 GCA_014673585.1 Semibalanus balanoides
CACTAACTTAGCTTTATCTAAAAAAATGCTGACGAAATTAAGAAAAAAGTGTGAAAAAGATGTCCGGTCAGGTACCAGAAGTTTGGCGTTGATAGCTACATTTTTTCGTGCGATATTCCAGATATTCCTCAGGGGGTTACCCCCCTCAGTGACTCGTGGGTTAACATATCAAATTTTTCTTTGAACGGACAGTGTCCCTTTAAAGGATGTTAAAAATATTCAAGCTCCGCGACTTCTATGGCTTCAGATAATTGTATTATCCGTTTATTTCGGCATATTCTCTAGATGCAGACATTCACTCGAACGTCACACATTTTCGTGACGCATAGCGACAAAGCATCACAAAGGTAACAAAGCGTCAATCGATTCGACGCAATAACAACTGTGAGGAACATGGGTAAATGTTGGTCACTTAGTATCTATATTGACGTCATAGGAGAACCAGCAGTCTACGCATTGTGTAACTTTGATCATTTACGCGCTACCACTGGGCGTGGACAATACCAGTCGGTATCGGTTATCGACGAACCGATGGGAGTTGGGACACTTGTCACAATAAACGGATGCAATGGAACACAGCAGGGGCTATTCAGGCTTAGCTGTGACCGCCGCGTGCACCGGGACCCTCAGTTGGCTGCTGACAGGAGAGGGTGTCAGTTGGCTGCTGACAGGAGAGAGTGATAGTCAGTTGGCTGCTAACAGAAGAGTGACCGTCGATTCGATGAGCTGTCAGGAAGGAGCTGCTGTCCGCTATCAACTACTTGTCAGTAAAGACTAAACTAAACAGTGACCGCTATGTTGACTCACAACACCTACCATGGAGCTGCACGGCAGCCTGCTCTCGGTTGGCAGGATCTGGTCGGAGCTGCCGATGAAAAACACCAGCCACCATCTGCCGGACCGTCAGCTGCGGGTCATCACCATCCACGACCCGCCCTTAATGTACATCCACCAGCAGGATGACGGCTCCTAACGTACGACGGCTACCTGTTCCAGCTGTGGGATACGATCGCGCACGAGCTCAACATCAGCTACGTGATGGAACCGCTGCATGGCGGTGGCTACGGCAGTCTGGCGGAGAACGGCACCTGGACGGGATTGGTGGGCGAGCTGGCGTACGGCAGGGCGGATGTCGGTCTCAACCTGGCTGCAGGATTCAGGCCTGATCGCAAGACTGTGGTGGACTTCCTGGACGCTGTCTCAGTGGTGCATGACGATGCTCCGACTTTTTACATACAGGCAGGGTTCCATGGCTATTCCAGAGATGACTCCGAGTATGTTCAACGCTCTCCTGAAGCCACTGCACAGTGACATCTGGTGGCTGCTGTTGGTGTTCCTGTTCGTGATGTCGCTCGCTCTCCGCGTCGCCATGCGCTTAAACCACGCGATGGCCGAGGGCAGGCGGACAGTAGAAGAAATGACGTGGTCCTCGTGTCTGCTTTCCGGATTTATGACATTGGTGAACCAGGGCTGGGCGACCACACCGAGGTCTCTGGCCGCCCGTATCGTCACTGTCTCCTGCTGGGTTCTCAGCATCCTCATTTACGCCATCTACACGGCTAACCTCATCTCCCACCTGACTGTGATCACCGTAGACCGGCCCATCAGCAGTCTGAAGGAGTTCGTCGAACAGCCCGGCTGGCTGTTTGCCATCGAGCCTGGCTACGCCATCCTGAACGACTGGAAGAGGAGCAGCAGTCCGTACGAGCGAGAACTATACCGGCGGACGGAGACTGGAGAGGGTTACATCCGACTGGATGTGAACGAGGAGAGCGGCCACCGCACCATCCAGCCCTTCGTGATGACGTTCATCGGCATCGACCGGCTGTTGTTCACGCAGGGCGCCGAGGCGTGCCACCTGGTGCCGCTCTTGGACGTGCCGCCCACCAAGATGCCCCAGTACCTGGCCATCGCCCAGGGGCTGGGGCAGACCAAGCAGGCCATCAACCAGGTGATGCTGAAGCTGAATCAGATGGGGGTCCTTTCACGCCTGCAGCACTTGTGGCTAACGGAGACGAGGGACGTTTGCGACTCCTCGGCAAGCTTTAATGGGATGTCCATAGGCGATGTGATGGCAGTGCTGGCTATAATGCCTATTGGGTTGGTCTTATGTGTAGCTGTTTTCGTCCTAGAGTGTGTGTTGTTCAGAGTTATGCCACCAAAGCACCGCAGCAGCTATCAGGATAATGCAATCACGCCATAACGAAGGCAACAACGTAGGAAACGATTCTGAAAGACGCTGAATACAAGGGAAAGAAGAGCACCTTATATTATAAGGTCGATGGGAGGAGGAAATACCTTCGGTATGTTATGATTAATTATCTGTAGGTACACCAATCAGTCGAGTTGTACTGACGGTGTGAGGCTTCTCTTCTGTAATGCGATATTTTCACTGTTATGCAAGTACGCTGAGTATTCAGTACTGACCCTCTTAGTCGCCTAAATGCCGTATGTTTTCGGCGGTTTCAGTACCTACACACAGACACAGCGACAGGCACGGCCTGCGATTGATGCTGCCGTCTGACCTTACATCGACCTGGGTCAAGTTAAAATGGAAATGTCGCGTGACTGGGGAATGGAACATTCTTTAATGCTACAATACTCATCATTTAAGTTATTATTTGCATGCATGAAATGAAGCCAACACGCAAAACTTGTTTAACCTTTCCTAAAGGGTAAACTCACCACAGCCGGGTATTAGTGTCCACAGACGTTTTTCACAACCCACCCGGTGGTAAACCCTTTTCTTTTACTACCGCCCAGAGGGCGTATTTTTCTTTTACCCTCTGGGCGAGAGTAAATGAAAAGAGTTTACTACCCGGTGGGTGGTGAAAAACGTAGGTGGTTCTGTTACCCGGCTGTGGTGGGTTTTACTCTTTAGGAAAGCGTTAAATGTTTTGAGTGAATGAATGAGAAACTTTTTAAATTAAACACGAGACATAATAGCTTTACAAAATTTATTTTTTGCTTTAGTGATGCATCTCGATGCCTATATGTTGACACACACACACACACACACACACACACACACACACACACACACACACACACACACACACACACACACACATCACGATGAACATTAAACAGTAAGCTGGATCCCCTAATCCAATATTGACATTTAACGATCTATCAGTCTGCAACCATTCAGAAGCTTTTTTAACCATGGATTAGCCGAACAATAGAACCTTTGACGTCACGTTGCAATGAAGGACGTCATTTCAAGCAGTCCGTTTTTACATCTATGACGACAGCATGGGATAATCTCCCTTCCGGTAACTGGCTGGCTTATTCGCATTATTTGAATATCGTCAACTGATGCCGTTTAAGTGATGGGGGTCTGCATGAAGGGTTTCAAGTCCCTTCAAGCACAACTCATCTGATATGGCCGAAACCGCAACATTGACTATTGTGTTACAGAACAACAAACATCACGTCTGTTGGCCTGTTCGAATTCCAACGCGCTACTTTTTGCAGCCAGTAAATGTGGATCAAGGCCGTACGTCGGAAATCAAAGGAGTCATACTCTGCCGTTTTTTATGAACTTTGCGGCCACAAAACACATGACACATGATATGGAAAATACATGGCGCAATCACCAGCTAACGCGCAATAACAGAGCCGGTGGTAGCTTTTTACTGAGAGGACAGCAAAACTTTTGAAGGTTCCCTGTGGCGGAAGTATTTTTGTCGTTCAATGGGCAGCCTGTATTGTGTTCTGACATTTTTCGGTGCCTGGATATGCCTCTGCCCAAATACGTGTGCTTCACCTATCGTCATTGTTTTAAGCAACGGTTTTCACGCCTGTCGACATTTCGTTGAATCACGCTGGTGAAGAAAGATAGCTCACGATACAATCACGACTGGGACGTGCATTTCAATGGCTATCCCTTGCCGCTTATTATGGTGTTTGTTCTTCCCGGAACGTTGTGCAAAGGAACACACAAAATAGCTGATGTTTTCAAATAAAAAACACAATTTTGATGCACTCCTTTGGAAAACTGGACGTATGATAAATAAACACTTCAAGAGACCGTGAGAATACGCAACCCAAGTGTACGTCACGGGCGTAATCAACTGACAACGTAATGTTAAAGGCCATAGGCTGTAAGTTGTTCCTCAATTTATCGGAAAACGGCTGATAACTTAGCTATGTGAGATACATCATATGAAAGAAGGATATTTGCTTTATTAAAAAAATACACTTACTGCAAGAATTAAGCAAATTAAAGCTAAGAATGAAGCACGTTACGTTCCTGACGCACTTTTGACAAAACATTTCCTCACGTAGCGTTTGAGTTTTCAGCCGTTACTGCATCTTCATATGACGTCATATCACGTATCACTATTGATTTGTTAATACTATAGTTGTTTTTGTCATGCATTTTTATTTAATATAACTCAATTAAATACAAAAAAGCAAAAAGGTCTCTATTCAATGCTTGCAGGAAAGTTACTGGAAATTATGACGTATGAGAATCACTCTAACACGAATTACGAAGCAGCGTTAGCTTTAAACTAGCTTTAAAACCTCTTAAAAATGTTAAAAAGTAGTCTGATCCATTTCGTGGCCTCTCAATGCTAAGTTAAACTTCATTTAACGAAAAAAACGTATATGTGTTGTGTCTATGGCCTCTAACATTACGCAGTCAGCTGAGTACGCCCGGCTGTCAGCTGATTCTGTCAAATGACGTCACGACTTGGGATGCGGGTATTTCTCATCCATGCGTATATTAACAACGTAAGACATAGCAACGTTTATTTATTTTACAAGTCATAATCCTTCCGACTGGTATTGATGGGAAGCTTATAATGGACATGCAGCGTGCCGAGATCCACTATGACGTTGTGTATTCGTATGGTATGTATTAATAATTTATTAATGCAATTTTGGTTTATTAAAAAATATAAATTATTCCATTCAGTATACATTTGTGAAATATTCACTTCAGCAACTTCATCGCAATATTTGATTAAATACCACGCAACAAACTAAAGACGATACACTGATGAGAAAATAATTGTCGTCTTCAATGCATCAAATTGATATAATATCCAAACGTCAGCGCAGGGTGCAGTGATGTGCATTGTGCATGCCTTATGTATAAGCAGTGAATGACACTGACATTGCGCGGAAACTAGAAACCCAGACGCAGGGAGTACCGGAACTACGGATTGGTATAAGAACATCACGCTATAATATAAAAAAACGTACCTGCTCAAAAGCAGTGGGAGACTCAAAGGCAGGGCCGATGAGACCGAGAAGCGTGGCATCATTGGCTCTCTATCTATCAACTATCAAGAGTCTGGAGACCACGCGAAGTATAGTCTTTAGAGAGTTTAGAGCACTTCAGAGGCGCTCCGCGACGTAGTTAGGTCGTCGCCCTCCTCGCGAGGCTGATAACGTAAAGTTAAGGAAAAAAAAAGAAAAAAGAGGCGCTTTAGGGCCACCAGGATCCTCTCTGAACGACCAGAAGGCCCCATGTACGTTCAAAAGACCCATGTTGAGGTCATAGGCTAGAGGTCATAGACTCTGTCTAGACCGAAAGGGCCCCTGGGCGATTCAGAAGACTCCTGAACATGCCGAATGGGCCCGTAACCAGCACAGAGGGGCCCCTCGGCAGGGCGGAGGGGTTCCTGTACAGATAGGAGAGGCCCCTGTGCAGGTCCGATGGGCGCCTGAGCATGTCGGCAGGGCGACAAAGCAGCCAGCGCAGTCCCTTACCAGGTCTAAAGGCCCCCTGGACAGACCAGAGGACCCCTGGGAAGTTAAAAAGGTCCTTTGTAGGTCAGAGGGGCCCTTGACCAGAATGAAAGGGTCCCTGGGTGGATCAGAAGGGCCACCAAACATGCCTAATTGGCCTTAGCCAGCACGAAGGGGTCCCCAGTGCCCAATGGGGCCCTTTCAAAGCTCCGGAAGGGGCCCTTTCAGCGCTCGGGAAGGGACCCTTTTGAGGCGCCACCACCCCGGGCGAAATCCTGGCTATACGTGCCTGCCTCAGAGGGGCCTCGCTTTTCGTAAGGGAGGGGCACGGGCCCGTGTGCCCCCTCTTTGGTTGCACCTCTGCACACACAGTACACACTCACTATCCAAAGCAGGCTCGCTGAGTCTGGAATGCTCGCTGCGTTGTTTTGTCGTCGACAGCAGCCAGCAGGTCAGTCGCTCAGTGTTGTTTAGTGTCGTGTTGTCCGGCGATCGTGACGTCAGTGGCTACGTCACTCGATCTCCGTTGCAGCCGGACTGCACGTGCAATGGAGACACGAGGACGGAAATACTGGTAAACGGCGCCGAACGCATAGGAGCCGTGGAGTTGCACTGCTGATAGATGGAACTGCCGATGTTTCGGCCCTGCTAACGCCACCACGGTGATGGCAACCATCAACACAGCTGGAAGCTTACGCATAGACACGCAAATGCAGAAGCATCTATAAAAAGCTTTATGGGCATCGGTGTTCACTCATGTTACTTTGATTCTGATCATATTCACTGATGACAGTCAACTTTGTTTGGGGAGGGTCGTACTATTGGTTCCAAAATAAGCGTCCCGCTGGGTTGGCCGGCACAGCAGTTAAAGGGAATAAAACGCCTTGGGAAATATATGTGGATTGATGCAGATGAGTGCCCAGATGAGTGGCTCTCATCTCCATCATTTATCATAATTTTCCCAAGGCGTCATGCTCCTTTAAACTGCTGTGCCAGCCAACCCAGCGGGACGCTTATTTTGGAACCAATAGTACCTCGTAAGCCGCTGGCGCGACACCGAAAAACATTGAGTTGGTTTTTATAGGTATAGTATTCGCACAGCGCGCAACAGCCCTTCCAGTCACGACCAATGTCATGTCTGGTTTACGCGCAATGCGCGTAATGAGCAGGCGCGGATCCAGGATTTCGGTCAGGGGGGGGGGGCGCAATACAAAAAATTGCGCTCTCCGGCGCGCCCTACGGGAGCGCCATAGGAAATTCCCGGCTCAGGGGGGGGGGGCGCCCAAGCGCCCCCTGGATCCGCGCCTGATGAGCTGATTAATTATATATTATAGTTTGTATATGTCTCATTAGCTACTGAATACTGAATATTAGTTACTCATTAGTACTGTCAATGAGTATTCTCAATGATAATATTTATCATCATTATATGCTCGTTTTTGTTGTCAAATGTTTGCTGCATGTATCGCTGCTATGGAACCAACACTAGAATGTGTAATGCTATCTTACATAGACGTAGGAACCTATGGGCCAGGGGGGCAACTGCCCCCCAACATTTTCGGATTTTAACATTACGCCTATGTACGTTGCATGTAAAGAATCGACTTCAAAATGCATTTTGGCCCCCCAACTTCAAATGAGTTCCTACGCCCCTGCTATCTTATTTAATTAATCATTGATATAATACCTTGTTCAAGAACACCATGATTTGAATCTTAATGCTAAGGCGATACAAAATGATGAAGATTACTACAATTATCTTTAGACAGGCCCAAATCAGATAGTTGAGCTCAAATTTTCTTTGTACACATTATAATTATCCAGCAAGTTTTCAAGGTATTATTCATTTTATTCTTGATGAGTGCAAAACTGAGCGTTTGGTGTTTTTTTACTCGAGCGTACCTATATGGGGGAACCCATTTGTCATTGTAAAATAGTACTTTCAATAATGCCATCCCTTTCATACCCTAGATATGTATGTACCTGTGCTGGTGCGAAATAAACGTTTATTATTATTATTATTATTATTATTATTATTATTATTATTATTATTATTATTATTATTATTATTAATTATATTATTATTATTATTATTTTTATTATTAATTATTATTATTATTATTATTATTATTATTATTATTATTATTATTATTATTATTATTATTATTATTATTATTATAATGCACATTGCACGTTCGGATAACATGAAATTCAACCAACCTATCATCAGCAACTGCAACGTCATCTGGTAAGCGATGGTCAGACTCGCAATATTAACAAGGCGCAGGCAGTGGCTGCAGAGTTATCAGCGGTTCCATGTCAATCAACTGACAAGGCATACTTGTCATTTCTGTATGATTAATGATAAATGATTGTCAAGCAGCGAAAGTCAGCAATCATTTGACGATTGCTCATGGATGTACAATGTACATTGTACATACATACAAACACGCACAGGTACAGAAACACACGCTCGGCACACGCACACGCAGAATGAACGTTTGATTCCCTGACGAGGCCCCTGAAATGGTGGGTCTGACTGCTGCAGCATACCTTGAAACGGAAAATTATAGTAATGAAATGTTGGAACAGAATGAGCGTTCCTGCGGCGGTTATATAATAGTCGGTGAAGGATCCATGAACCGATAGAGGAGGCCGCCACATGGGCCTCTCAGACTTTGTTGGGCCTCCTTGATGTTTGTAGGCCGTAACTAGGCTCTTTGTCAGTCAAAATGGGCCCTCTGTAGGACAGGCTTAACCTTGAATTGGTCAGAATGGTCCCTGAAATACTGGAATAGCCCTATCTAAAGATAAAAGGGCCACTAGAACCAGGGTAGGACTCTTCATCAGCGCCAATATGAGAGCCTTATATTGACACGCTGTTATATGACCCCTTTGAGGTTCAAGATAGTCCCATGGACGCTCCCTCTGGATCCGTCACTGACACTGATGACAGAACCAGTTTTAGCAGTATCGATACATAGGCAGTGAAGGCACGGCTGTTAGCCATGGCTGGTATAATAACTCTACTATTGTAAGGCCAAATACACAGTTTTCCATATACCTACCGTTCAATTATATGTTCATCAATCAAAGGAAACTTTGGGTGCATAAATTCCTTTCTATGATGGGAACTATCTATCTCGATGGTCTTCAATTGTACACGGTTTGACTAATTAATTAAGCAAACAATTGACCAATATAATTACATGAGGTAGCAGTCGTGCTAGTAACAGGTAGCAGGTAGCAGTCAGGTCCATCAACATTAAATTACGAATGCAAAACATATATCGATAACAACCTCGAACAATCATATGATTTGGCCGTTTAGACTTACATGTTTCAAACCTATTCGGCCACTATTCCTATTCGCCGCACCTGCATTTTGCAACAAACATACAAAGACGCACATGCACCATTTTACCCAAAAAGTTTCGAGTCCGTACGTCTATCCTACGATTTGTTTTTCCAGACTGTGTATCATATATTTCACTTAAGTTTCACCTGGAAAACAGAAGGACTGTACCTATAGGCTATACAATTCGGGCACAAGTGGGATCAGGTATTTAAGCATACCTATTGATGTCTTGATTGATGTCCACTCCCTTCAGAAGCTGTCGGTGGAGGAGAAAACCGCAATGCCGCTTAATCGGCGGCCGACACATATGTATTGTAAATAACATATATGTTGCGGATATTCTTAAGTTCGTTAAATAATAGGAAACTCTTTGTTTTAACATGCAGAAGACATTCCTCACGTAAATCGTTTTGCAAAATACATACTCAGGAGTTGTTGATGGTGTAGCAGCCATTAAGCCTTACTTATAAAAATGAAATGTAGATGGCTCTCGCATGTATGTGTTAATGTAATTCTGGGTCAGTCACCCCTGTCGTTATGGGTCTGAGACAGACGCTTATCAGCCGGTCATGTTGCAGATACTGATATCAGGTCATCATCGCACGTCACCAGGTCAGGTCAAACCCAGCTAACAATTTGACGTTGTCGCTACGTTGTGACAAGGTTGTAACACAAGAAAACAACGTTGTGATAGTGTTATTTTGTAGACTCCCAGGACCGTTGTCACAACGTTCCCTTGTAACGCTCAAAAACGTTGAAACAAAACGTGCTTACAAACGTTTCTTTTTGACACGCATAGCTTAACGTGACTTACGTGGGTCGATCATTACCCTTAGTAAGATGGTGAATTATGCTCAATTTAGATATTGTACCACGTTGCGAGCTGTTCTTCCAAGTTTCTAGAACAAAAGTTGCAGCATCCGTGACGATGCAATGTGCCTGTAACGTTTCACAGCAACGTTTATACAACTTTTTCTTCACAACATTCACGACGTTGTCGCAACGTTGTTAAAACGTAAAATTACATCTGGATTTTTCACAACGTTTTTTTACAACGGTATCTGTTACCTGGGAACTCGTCTGCTGCACCGCCGCGCGCCGGTCAGCGGCGCTTCAAGATCGTTAGTCAATAAAACGACTTTTATTTTGAAAGTTTTGCGGTCTTCATCAATCAATTCATCAATCAATGCAACATCATCAATCAGGGGCAGCCAAATCCCACACCGTGCGCGTCGATCGGGTTCAGCATAAATTCCTCATCTGGTTAAATACATATTCCAACAGATGCATGTGAATCACTCCATATCTCTCTTTACATCGCCACTTTGGCGTTCCTTTTCTTTCCTCCCAGAAGGACCAACATGATCTGCTATTTCTAAAGGATTTCACAGCCAAAAATCAACTCCGCGGAAGCTAGGGAGTTTTCTCTCCACTGTGCCTGCCCGATCGACGCGCACAGTAAAGCCGTCTTTGCCGAGAGTTTTGCCGCGCAATGTGTCCTCTCTGGAATAGTATGCCGTGTGACCAGAGAAAACCAACCTGTTCTTGGCCAAGATAAGAAGCGACTTTTTCACTCTTGGTTACAGAACTAACAGGGGCCACATCGTCAAATACATAAACGACATGCCTCCACAACCTCGCCATTCGTAGGTGCCACAGATCATGAACGTTTTTACTATCACCATTTTCCATTGTAAATAACATCGTGCTTTTAGCAATGTGTGTATATATATAATAATATATATATATATATATATATATATATATATATATATATATATATTTATATATATATATATATATTAATATTTGTATTTTATATGCATTTGTATTCGCATTACACATGTATTTGTATTTTTAGCTTATTTTTATGTATCTTTATGTTTTTATTTCTAGGTGTATTTTTATTTTATCCTTTATTTTGTACATATTTTAATCTTATCTCACCTGTTGGTGGGTGTATCAGCCCGTTGGTAATATGTATCAATAAACAATAAACAATAAACAAACTTAGATCCAGACTTGTGATTGATTCAAATTGTAATGAATGATTCAATCATGATTAAATCACTCAACACTACCACCGATGAATGATTCACAGTGATTGACAGGCTTACGTGAATCAATAATTCATGATTCAATCAAAATCATTAGCGATGCGTAAGTGCAAATAACAGTGCATATATTCGGAATGACGGTGTTTACAGACCAAATGAAGGTGCTGAAGCGATTTTGACATGTGTTCAACTCAGTCTGATTCCCTAATTATTGACTTGTATAGTTTCTGCTGCCCCCCCCCCACCAATGATTATTGTGCTATGAATGATTCAATCACCCTATTTTCTTTGAATGAATGATTCAATCAATGATTCATTGAATCATTAATGAGGAGGTGAATCGATTCATGAGGAAGTGAATCGATTCATGAATGATTCACGTAAAATAATAATGATTCAATTAAAAAGAATGATTCAATCAGAATCAATTACAAGTCTGCTTAGATCGATGTTCAAATGATCGGATTGGTGCGTTCAAATTGTCATGTTTTTTTACATCGGGCTCAATCTAGGCCGCGAATCTCGATGCCGAATTGTCGCAATCATTTTATGTCACGACCATTTGAAACGCTCATTTCCTACACTCACAAAAAATCAACGCCCGCGCCATGTGTCAACACCCCTACCCGTGTGATGCCCACGAAACCTAAAATACGTGTCACTGGGAGGTGTTTTTTAATTGGTCAAAGAGAGTTTTACCGAACATTCGTGATGCCGCCGCATGGGGAGTATAGGTATAACGGAAAACCCGTGATAACCGCTGCGTGGTGTGTCGAGTTTTCGCAATACTCATGCAGGGGGTTTCAAATGACTTATCAGCCGGGCGTATTGCGGAAGTTCGTTCACCACTAGGAA
>VOPJ01003085.1:0-19476 GCA_014673585.1 Semibalanus balanoides
GCTGCCACTACTGAGATAGGTCAGAAGACCGGCGCTCTCCCACTGAGCTACGGGGGCGGACAAACAAAGGTTAGTTGCATGCATGCTTACCAGCGATCAGGCCAAGTCGCTTGTGACTGGCGTGTGCCACCGTGACGTGCTGTGTGGCATCACAAACACCTTCGTTAGGATGCAGCTCCACTGCTTGCTCTTAAAACTAGAGAAGGTGTGCTGAGCAGGGCATCAAGTAAAATACCGCGGAAGCTGAACAAGCTTCATCACTGCCACCGGTGTCGATTTGTATGCTTTTGCCCCCCCCCCCAATGATTTCACAATTTAACATTAGGCCTACCGCCTATGGCGTTGCATGGTAAGAAGGGAACTAGAATCTATTAAGTTAGTATTACCCTCCCAATCATTTTCAGAAAATGACGCCCCTGATCACTCCTGAGATTACATGGCGCAGCGCCATGTGGAACGCAGGCTTGTTGCGTATTCTATGAGGTTATGTGAACGTTTGTGTTGCTGTCGAAACCACATGCTCTTACATGCGAGTGCCGATTCGTGTCTATTGCTCACGTCCGTGCATAATGCAACATAAGCACAATGTCGTTGAGCGTCGCCGCGCCCTCTGCAGTCTGTCAGCCGTGGTCAGCAGGTTGAGGCTGCTATCTTGAGTATCTTGAGCCTTGTTTTTATGTGTTTTTTTAATATAAACTTGAACGTTACGTAAAATGTATTTGTGTATATTGCAAGGTTTACACGCTCTGGAATATCACTGAAGCTGAGATATGCGAATATATCCCGCGAGCAGTTTTCCTTAGCAGCTCCAATACGCTGCTTCCTTTTTCGGTATTGGATGTTCCCTTTTCTCTCCGTTATTTATCAAAGATTTGGGGTCTACCAAATATTTAACTTATAGCAGAATAAAGCCTGCTAAATTCACCTTTAGATAAGCTCAAGGAGAAATATGATTTGCGAAACAATGGCTGACAAAAATTGAAATGCGTGAGCTCCCAAGGTCCCGCCAATATAGCGGCGCTGCTTACCGGCGGGCGAGTTTCAGTGTTGATACTTACCGACCGCTAGGTGGCAGGTCGAGCGGCCGGTACTCATAACTGGCTAAATGCGTAACACGTTCCAATCCCGGTATCAGTCATCACAGTCATCCCCCATTCCGCGGTTTGCGCATACCGATACGTTAAAATGTAGTGTTGGCAAACTACTGGCATGGATTTAAAATACCAACTAAGAACAATTCCCTTGCCTATCGGGTTTCTTAACGGGCTCGCTCGTCCTTCGCCGATTAAAGGGAAAGTTCACCTTTAACTGTTTTGCTCTGAGACAACCAAACATGGTGCAGAATTTTCGTATACGCCTCATCCTGAAGTATAAAAACTGATACCAGGACTAAGCAAAATTCACGATTTTTCTGACGGCTGCGTAGCTCAATACAAGAACAAGCACAATGTCATTAACATCGCACATCACTCCGCCGACTTTGGCATCACATGCGAATGACACTTCTTCGCCACATCACACGGCAAGAGTGGATGTGATGGTATTGGTGACACGGTAAAAAGAGCGGCGGCAACAGAGAATCACAGGCGTCCGTATACTGACCAATTCATGTCGGCACAGGCCATGTTTACGTTTCTGACGGAGAACTTCGATGATGATGATGATTTAGGCTTTAGGGCGCCGCAACTACTTAGGTTATGTGGCGCCCATACGGAGAACTTCGAAACCATCATCCAGTTTTACTTGACAGAAAAGGGCGCGGTCTAGAAAACTACAGCGGGGCTAGCTGCACATTTATCCTCTGTCAAAACAACCAAAGGCATCCAGCGTTTCACAGTTATGTTAAGTGGATGAAATGCACCTGGCAGTTGACGAACTGTCACGTCACGTGGACCCGGCAATGCAGCCCGTATTACGTGCTAGACGCATCTTGTGGATACAAGGTAGCATGGCTGCGAGTCGGTTTCGACTTACCACGGATTACCTAAGATAGTCTAAGGGATTACCTACCCCTGGATCGGCAAGTCGGTGCGCCATCTATTGTTTTAGGAGACCTGCCGTCCGCTCTGTCATCCTTAGCTCAGTCCTTAGCAGTCCAGTGTCCCACTACCGCCACCTAGCGGTGTTCTCCAACATCGAGGTCGTGCCGATCCAGGTGTAGCTCATGCATGGTCTTACGGTTATGTTCACATGTGTGCACTGTGCATGGCTCAATTCACGCAAAACGACAGGGGAAATCAGTGAGCTTATGATGTCGCACACTGATACTCGAAATACAATGAGATGCGCTTGAAAATGTATTTCATGATTAAATAATCCATCACTGAGCAGCCAGATCGACTGACCGAAGGGCGGTAGTGACTTCTGATGAAGTTAGGACATTTACATACTTCTAAAATCACCCTAGATAGCTTGGGCGCATCCCAACATGGCCTTCTGGATTCGTCCTCGTCTAAATTATGTGAAATGCAACGAAAATACTTGCAAAATCCCTTACGTACAGTGAAGACTATATATTCTGTCCACTTCATCGACACCACCCGATGACGATGCGCCCGGCGAATAAATCCTTCGTGAAAACGGCTAGTAGCAGTCCTTTCAGTGCAGCATTCGAATAAACCCTCCATTTTTCTGGGACGATGCTTGTTTTCGTCTGCCGGAAGCTAGCGTAGAAAGTATTCTTAAAAAGCTTTGGTTAAGCGCACCCGTTTAGTTCAATGTCAGCCTTGTCCAAAGGTGCTGTCTGTCGGTGATGCACGCAGTGAAATCTAATGCAACTGTGTATGCCCTCGCTCCTGATACCGGAAGCGAGGGCTATAGTAATTGCATTGGATTCCACTGCATGCAGCACCAACAGACAGAGACAGAGATATATAGGTGGTATCGATGAAGTGGACAAACATTTGCACTGCGCTGTACAGCAAACGGAAAGTATGTACAAGTTTGACCTAAATTATTAACTTGACCTTGACCATTATTTAATATTTGTTGTCAATCTCCATCCCATCTGTAAACCACGTCCAAGCTAATCCTGACCTGCTAATCCCTAACCACATACATAGGGATGTGTTGAAATGCCGCTGGAGGCTGCGCCACAAACTCCAGCCAGCGGAACTAGGCTGGCCCGCAGTACTGACGTTAACAACTGCAGCTCTTGTCCACATGACAAGCGGTCAACAGAACAGTGATTCGCAAGGCAGAAGCGTCGCAGAGCAAGCGTTAGCAGCGCAGAGGCGGTTCGCAAGAGCACGAGCGGTTCGCAGGCAAGAGCGTTGCAGAGCAAGTGGTTCGAAGCAAGTGGTTTCGCAAGGCAAGAGCGATTTTCAGAACGGTTTCACAGAGCAGGGCAGTCCAAGAGCAGAGGGGGTCCATAACTTGGTTCACGTCCATACTTGGTTCTCCAATATATCTTCCAGTTTTTAATGTTTGTCCATTAATTTTAAGTACATTTTTTCCCGAAAAAATAATAACAAAATACCGTTGCAAAACATAGGCCGTAGGAACGGAGGCCACGCACTTTTTGTTTAATTGTTGTGTGCAAATTATCAATAATTTTACTTTGTTATCAGAATTAAAAGCGCAACAGAATTTGCAAAAAAAATGGAAAAAGTTTCAAAGTCTGCAATAGAATCCCGAGTAAAGGGAATTAAGTTCCCCTCAAAGCGAGATCAGTTTCGCTGGACCCCTACTTTTGGTCACGTTCTAACGCCTCTGTTTGGCAGATCTAGTATTTTTTAACTGACAAACATTATTGGAGAACAAAGCATTGGACGCATCCCCTTAATAATTAAAAACAATTCTATATTGATTTGAAATGTCTCCCTCAGTATCACCTCCTCCTAACTGGTTGCAATCAAAAACACGCTGCGATCGAGCAGCGAAAATAGTATCACCAAGGTTTACCCTATAAGACAGTCAACTCGCAACCTTTAGAAGAGAGATGAAACATAGCGGCTTTTAACGCGCGATGCAACACTAGGCTTTTTTCAAGATGTCAAAACAAACTCAAATTTACTTTCGATTAGACCCTCTGTGGTGTCAGTGTCCCAAAATTTGTCGATTTGGGTGGGAGATGACACCCAACCTGTGAAAATTTCCACCTCTATCTCCATTTTAGGAATACAATTTTCCACTCCATTTATGAATTGTTGAATTGATTCGATATAAATAAATATTGAACTAGAAATACATTATTTCAATGAAAACAATTGCTTTTCATATTCAAAACAGTAATCAATATCAAACCATTTTCTACATGATTTCCACTCTCATGGCCCTTTTGGGCTCAAATTTTCCACTCTCACACCCAAGCCAAAATATAATATTGGGACACTGTGTGGGTGTTTTAACTTCTACACTACTTAATTCCAATGGAAATCCAACAACTTGGCTATCTCAACTCAAATATAATGCTAATGTGAAACATTCCCTTTAAGATATCTCACGTAAGAAAAGGTCACACAAATAATAAGACAATCGAGGTAGCCAAAAGTTTGTTTGCATCATGGCGAGTTCATTGGTATATCGCTTTTCAGGTTTCATGTCATCTAACTACAAGTTATGGGTCATTAGAGAAAAGCCTGCAGCGTGACCTCTCCATATTGCCGGAGGCTATAACTCGGGGACCATTGCTCGGCGAAGCAAAAAAATGCACAGCCTTCTTCAGGGACTCCGACTGCCCTATATACCCAATCGGATAATTTTATGAGAGATGAGGGTGTAAAATCGACCCTGCGACCGGTCGATCTGTCATGGAACGCCCCATGTGTAGTCAATTGCATTCAAAATAGCAACCAACTGTTGTTTTACATGGCTTCTGACACACGAAACAGCAGTTAGACATATGTTAGACAAATTGGCCTTCCAGAGGCAGACTAATAGGGATCGACTGTAAGATGCGTCACAAGCATCATTCCTCACATTCCTCTCGTCACAAGCAACACGCTCATTTTTTAATCGAATGTCTAGCTCAATTAGGGGCGAAACGCCAAGGGGGTCATCCCCTACCCGGACGCGCAGTTACTTTGTTACTTGTGTTTAATCCTCTACCCGGGCGAGGATTAAACACAAGTAACAAAGTAACAGAGTAACGGACTAAAGTAACTTACGTTACATTTGTCGCAAAGTAATGGAGTAACGAGTAACGGAACTACTTTTATGAGTAACAGAGTAACGAGTAACGGAACTACATTGTTTAGTAACGATGCCCACCACTGAGCCTTATCTTACTGTCATTTGTGGGCATTGTTACTCAAGGATGTAGTTCCGTTACTCGTTACTCTGTTACTCATAAAGTAGTTCCGTTACTCATTACTCTGTTCACGTTACTTATAAAAGTAGTTCCATTACTCATTACTCTGTTACTTTGCGGCAAATTTAACAGAAGTTACTTTAGTCTGTTACTCTGTTACTTTAGTTTAACACTCGCACTCGCCAGTACAATGAATGGATGTCATCCCCCTACCCCATCGGTTTCCGAGAATAACTTGCGTATTTATAAATGGATTACAATTAAATATTCAGTACCATATTCTATAACAATGTGACACATACTCTAAAAATTGCAAATCTCTACTGCCCATGACCTATGATCTGTTTCTCGATGTCGTATCAGACACAACTGGCGTCCCGTAGTAGGACCGTATAGATGCTTGGAACTTGTGCATGGTCCGAGTGTTTGCTGTTCAGGAACATTTAACAGGTCAAGGTGTTAATTGGGACACTTATGGTTTCCACTGAGATTGTGACCACTGATGACCTGAGATGACTATTCTAGCCTCTGACATTTTCTAATACATTTAAACGCTGATTTCAAAATTGGCACTCATTTTACATAATATGAATATTATGTTCCACTGAGGTTATGCTCTTACAGAGGTAAAATGAGGTCACTGACCTAAGATGACCAAAGATGAGATTTGTTTGGTTATATATCGGTTTGTATATGCTACCTCTATTTTCTTGCTAGTGGTGCCCATCTTTTCATACCAGCCCACTATCTCAACACAAAAATAACAGAGTAACGGACTTGATTATAAAGAAACAGAAGTTTTTTGGTCTATTACCTAGTTTGAAAAATAACTATATTGATACTTTGATACTGAAAAAGTAGTTTCGTTAGTAACGGAGAAACAGCCACAGAAAAAAATACATTAGGCTAATGATCCGATGGTCTAATAGTTGAAGTAGCAAAATTGAAACAAATTCCTTATGGTCATGGTCTGATGGTCTGTAATGGTTCTAATGGTCTGATGGTATCTAATGGTTTATAATGGTCTGATGGTATCTAATGGTTTCTAATGGTTTCTACTGGTATCTAATGGTTTTTGATGGTCTGATGCTGTCTGATTATTGATACCCTAGTGAAAAATTCCTGCAGGATTTATGTAGGGCTGTCCCACAGACATGAAGTGAGGGAAATCATACAGAGAATCCCACATGAATCACACAGGAACCCCAGCACAGGAAAAACACTGCCGCGATCGCAGGTCTTCTCCGTCGCGGGTTGTTCTAGCGCATTAGGTATCTACCACTCTCCTTAGGTATGTCACTTTTACATTACAGGTACCTGGTACGTAGGAAAGTCACGAAAGGTCACGAAAACGCAGCACAGATCCGAACAACCGACAGCCTATCGCTGCACCGCCGCCGCCGCCGCCAGACTGCATCCGCCAGCCGCCGTTGACCCACTCCTGGTTTAAAAACAACCAATCAGCGTATTACCATTAGGATGCGCCAACTACCACTAGAAACTATTAGACCATCAGAATGTTTGTGATGTTACAGACCATCAGGCCATTGGAACCATCAGGATGCACGGCTCAGGGCATGGCCATGGCGGCGGCGGCGGCGGCGGCCATGGTAAGGGAGGGATGGCAGCGGCAGCAACCGTAGTAGAGCATGTGAGCCATAAGCCGTGTTGTTAGTGGTGGCAGCTCACAAAGCGGTAATAACGATACCTAGCACTGTGAGTAGTTCAGCCTCAAGACTTTTGTGATATTTTTGCAATCTGGAGAATCGGCAACTCACTGAGATGCCCTCCCTTAGTTATTAGTTAATCTCTATAATATACCCACCATTTGATACAGAATATCACATTTAGTAAGTACAGATGTGTTCCCCAAAACATTTTGCACTATGACTAATTTGAACTTCAATCATTTATATTTCACCGCTTCCTTGCGCTGCCCAACACAAAACTTTGCTTACTCAACAGCTGATTGACCTTAGAGCTGTGGTATTGAGCGTCTCTGGGTAGCGCAACCGGGGCAACAAATCCTCAAACCATTATCAACAAAGAAAAATGTGTCATTTTCTGAGGCGGCTGAAGGTCACAAAGGATGCACCATGACCATACTCAACCCCTTGTGAAGCCGGAAGCCGCGTATCCACCCAACCTTTTGTTTGTTTGTTTATTGGGGCTTTAGGGCGCGTCGACTGCTAAGGTCACTTTGCGCCCATTCCACCCAACCTCCATATATGTTAGGTTAGGTTTGATTATGACATGAAAACTGCAGCTCTAGTCACGTGACATGACATACATGGCGGCGTGTGGCAGCGCTGTATTCTATGGCCGTGATGACAGATCCACTCTGTGAAGAAATTGTAAGGTGAGGGTACAAAATAGTGTCTGGAAAAATGCAGAATGCCCAAATAATTAACTTGGTGATACAATAGTTAAGTTTTGAAACATCTAAAAATGCTAGGGAACGTTCAAGCCTTTGACCGGAGAATCTGGTTTAACTCTCGCTCTCCCAGATGGCGTACCATCTTAGGTGTATCATAAACAACATTCATTTATAGGTAAACTATCACAACCATTAGATCCTTACCACCAGCACCACTGGGTTTTTTACCGTTAGGATGTGTCAATTACCACAATAAGCCATTAGACCATCATAATGTTTGTGATACAGACCATCAGGTCATTACAACCATCGGAACTTACACCATCAGGCCAGCGAAGATCAGTAGAATCCATTAGACCATTAGGAAGTTGCCATTATGCACCATCATAAATTATTACGACCATTAGAATTTATACCATCAGGCCAGCAAAAAACAGAATCCATTAGGGCATTAGACAATTAGGAAGTTACCATTACACACCATCAGAACCATCAGAAGCCATTACCACTATAAGGATTACTCTAATGGATTATAAAGTTTTTTTCTGGGAGGGAAGTTGCCCACCACCTCAACCTTAAACCTGTAACTGTTCATGTTGAAGGGGCTTTGGGAGGCCTGATGATGGTCCCGTTACCATTGACTACTAATGATGATAACTTCAAATCGCTCTAGCCTAGATAGGAATAAATAAATATCATATATTTATCATAAATATGGTCATAAGACTTACCGAAACAAATTCCTTTAGACGACTTCAACAACAACAAAACAACACAGCGGCCTCCCCTACGGCCTTATACGGCCTTGGGCCTCCCACTCTGCTCAATACAAATAGTTAATGTCTTTTCTGCACCAGAAACGTATTCCATCTTTGCTGCCATTTCCGATGGCCCGGAAATGGCAGCAAAGACGGAATACGTTTCTGGTGCAGAAAAGACATTAATTTTCGCCTCGAACTCTCTATAGAGTTCAGTTGCCCTCCGAACTTTCTGGAGCGCTCCTTGTTGTCAAGTCGTCTAAAAGGAATTTGTTTCGGTAAGTTATTACCATTATTTATGATAAATATATGATATTTATTTACTCCTATCTAGGCTAGAGCGATTTAAAGTTTATCATCATTAGTGGTCAATGGTAACGGGACCATCATCTGGCCTCCCAAAGTCATGAACAGTTACAGGTTGTGGTGGTGGGCAACTTCCCTCCCAGAAAATAATACATTAGAAACCATTAGAGTAATCCTTACCAAACCTGACTTTTGAATCAATTACATGCCTGTTGTATGTACCAGACCTGCATCTGCTGAAAATTTGAAGTGGCTGTGAATTATGATCATTAAGACCCTATGGAAGAGATAACTGATTTTGTATTCAACATTTCACAAGTCTGATTTCCTGTGTCCACTATGATCACAGTTCTGATGTAAAAAAATCATATGGATTTAATGGGGTCCCATATCTGCCTGGTGTCAGCAGTACTTTGCTGATGGTTTAGGCAGATCCATTATTAACCAGCGCACTGCAGCGGGTTCACACCAAACACCAACTGCAGGGTGGTTGATTTCCGCCCCCGTGAGATCATGAAAACTACACAACGTAGCAACAAGCAAAAAACAGCATAAGATAGCTCTAGACAAGCTCTATCAAAAGAATTGCAGTCTTTTCTTGGATCAGGTCACAATTGAGGTCACCAGTGGTCACCAAAAGTCAGATTTTCCAGTTTCAGGACTATTTTCCAGAAACCCCCGATTATCTTGAAAACTATGATAGCTAGGAATAAATATTCAGAGAATTAATCCAAAGCTATTCAAAAATGCAATTAACAATTTGTCCTCAGATTTCAGATAAGTTCCACAGTTTAGGCTCCAGAGGCCATGAAAGGTCAAAAAGGCTATTTTTAGCAAAGCAGTTTTTTTGTGAATAGCATTTCACCTAAAAAAGATAGGAAAATAGTTTTTATGCCATCGTGTTTGTCTCATTGGATCAGGCTAATTATTTCATAATCATGTTATTTTAGCTCATTCTGGATGATCAAGGTGCAATTGCTGCTCAGTGATCTCTACAAGGTCATCTGAGGTCATCAGCAATGATTTTGCTAATAACTCGTTGATAGAAAAGAGATAGAGACGAGAGGCCCACACACTGTGGTTAAGTCTCGTCTGGCCGCGTCGCCTCCATATGCAACAGGACCCTACCTGGGTTACAAATGACCTTGACCTGAGGTCAAATTTGAAAAATTGACCTTACCAGGTCACCATGTATATTAGGGTGCATCAAATTACAAGGGGATTTTTCAAAGTGAATAATTTGATCTGTCTGGGTCGGCATATTGTTTGAATGTAGTTAAAATGCATTTCTGTGAAGTTTCGCGAGGATTCGTTGATATTTACAGGTCCAACACAGACGATGAATTGGGATAAAAATACGACCTTTGTCCAGTTTCTCATAACGTGGCTCTGGTATAATTTCTGGCGGTCAAGCCGGCCGGGGGCGCGGGGGAGGCGTCCCTTTTACGAGGCCACTGTTCTCCTGGACATTTTCCGGATTTTACATTACGCCTACGGCGTTGCATGGAAAGAATTGTCTTCAATGTGCCTCGTCACCCACCCCTCCCAACTTTAGGATGTGGCGAGCGCTCTTGCTAGCACTCCCGATAGATGAAAATGTGAAAAACAAGGTACTTATATACATTTCGAGTATACTCCCTTCAAAAACACATGCAAAACTGGTCCAGTATGAAGCAATTCCAATGGTCTTTAAACATGAGCATTAAAGCACAATACTACTTCTGTCTCAGTTTCATCTGCAGTGAAATGGAATGTTCAGATTGTATTGATGGCGGCTGCTTAGAAGGTTCATGCTCGTAGTTTACAGTAGTTCCTGCAGGTTCTGCTCGCTCCTGCTCCACCACAAAGTTTGACGGTAGTTTTTACGCCTCCTCAGCGCAGGCGTTCACTATGTTGATAGCACTCACCTTTACTTAACCCGCCTGGTATGCTGCTTAGGAGTCCCAGTACTCCACGGCAGGAGAGAGGAACGCTGTGTCGATGTGCAGCTGGTGTATACCGAACCAGCAGTCGGAGTTGAAGGTCCGCAGCTGGTGTTGGAGAGAGTGGGGAGCCGGTAGCTCCGTGGTATGTCCTCGGACTATCACCCAGCGGCCGGTTCCGGGGATAGGCTCCCGGATCGAATCCCCTGCCTCCGAGTGGAGGGGGTCCATGGGTGGGTCAAACCCCAGACCCCTCCTCGCCCCCTCCCCCGGCATCTCGCGATGAAATGGCTATAGGCTAAATCGGAGAAGACAAAAAAGTTGGAGAGAGCGATAGGAACTTAGGCAGCCAACGTCGAAGCGATGCTGAGGGGCACCCGCCGGCAAATCGTCCGACTTGCAGTCCAGGATAGCGTTCGCCAGGGCGCGCAGTGCTGAAGGGTGCCAGTGGGAGCATCTCGCTCGTCATATACCAGAGGTGCTGCTCCAGCACCTTGCTGCTGTCGCTGCGAATGATAGCATTGACGGTTCTGTACGCCCACAGGTGGCTGGTAGAGAGTCAGGTCATTCCAGTTGGCATCAACAGTCTTTGTTTGCAGCGTCAGCCACGACATCGCGTAGACGTGTGGGCGATGAAGTTTGCAAACAACCAAACTTCCGGCGTCTGTTGCCTCTCCGGCCTGCGGTGTCGCACACCACGAGTTCAGCTCGCATGTTTTGAACAGGAACTGCCGGCTCAGCGTGCGTCGGGATTGTATCAGGATAGTGAGCCGCCCTCCTCGTGCGACAACAGCGTCCAGTTTTCCCGCAGACTGACGAACAGGTCCACCTCTGGCGTGAGGAAGTTCTCTACTTTCAGAGCGCTGAACAGCTGAGTGAGGAGCACCTCGCCAATGTGGTGCGGCACCCGGAAAAGAGCAGCGGTCGACCAAGTTGCGAGTGGGATGGCAATGGCAGGCTAACCGTGAGATGACCGTTAGCGGCGGTGGTGTCGAAGGCCATGTTGACCACTTCTCACTTCTGCAGTAGCTCACACGTCAGCTGAGCGACAATTGTGCCGCACATCTCGTCAGTTCTCTTGGTATACACTGGTACACCGCGCAGCTTCAGTGTTGTTGAGTCCCGATCACCACGTCAGAAACCGCTCTTCCGGCTGACGAACCATTACTGAGCGTTGACATCAGCTTTCTTCTCCCAGTGCAGCGTCAGGAGTGGTTGGGGGTGCCCAATATATAACAACCAAAATTTACTGTTCCTAAGTACGGTTGGAGTCGAACTACAGCGAAAAACAATGAAAACCGGCCAGCTCATGAAAAACTCATTGAACATGCTTCAGACAAATGATCCTAGGTCAATGACCTGGAGTGACCCAGTACCTGGAAGTATTTTCAAGATGTGTGAAATTGAATGTAAAACAAAGTATTTGAAAAGGTTCAGATACACCACTCTTATTTACTTTTTATAGATCGCGATTATTCGCCAGGGGACACTTTTGCCCACCACCCAGTCATGCTGGGCTACAGAAGCCCTAACGTGTCTTCTTCAGCCTTGTGTTGGACCTGTAAGAATCACTACGATCGCCTCATATTATTACTACGCGCTCTAATAATATCCAATCGAACACTTTTAGCACCCAGACAGATCGATATCATGGAAAAGTGGATTTTGATGCACCCTAATGTTTATGTTTTAAAGCGCCTCGAGGAGACAAACACGATGGTGTTAAAATAATTGTCCTATCCTTTTTAGCTAAAAAGTTATTCAGGAAAACAAATTACATCATGAACTGCATTTTCACCTTCAATGACCTCTGGAGCCTGAACTATTTATCTGAGCTCAATTGTGAGGACACCTTGTGGGATTGCATTTTTAATGAGCATTTTATTGTTGTTTTTCCGATTGCTCATAGCTGTCATAGTTCACGAGTTATACAGGGGTTGTTCGAAGCGAAGTCCAAAACCTGTGAAGTTTGACCTTTGATGACCTCTAGCGACCTCATTTTTGACCTTAGCTAAAGATGGTTTCTGTTACTTCGAATGTACATGTTGAGAGCTTTCGAACGTTTTCGCGTCTTTCTATCTCTTTTCGTTTTCGAGTTAGAGGGGGTCATTTTGACCCCCCCCCCTAACCACCATGGCGAAGTTGTCTCGGAGGCCCACCAGGGCGTGGGTTAAGATACATATCTTTAGAACCTATAATTTGAGACATCGTCCGTTTAACCCTATTCCTGGACGGATGAAAAGTATACGAATCTGTCGGGAGGGGGGGGGGCTTATTCGGCCCCCTCATATCTCTGCTGCCATTAGAGCTAGAATCATGGAATCCGGTATTTGGGTAGAGTCTACGAATAACTTTATTTTGTAAAATTGTATTAATGACCCTTGCTCGATATCTTCAGGCTCAAATGATATCATCAAAGGTCATATTTGCCAAAATATGAAGTTTGTCGGCGCGCCCGAAAACCCCAATAAAACAAAACAAAATATGAAGTTTTTCAGGAAACCTTGCCACTATCTCGGAATCTATGGCAGCTAGGAGGAATCAGAAGAAAAAACACTGGAAAGCCATTCCAATTGTCTTTCGCCAATATGCCATCAGAAGTGACCTCAGGTCAATGGTTTTGGCTATAGGGTTCATCGAATGTAAACAACCCTGTTTTTCAGCAAAAGTTGTTTCATGAATAACTCTTTACCTAAAACATTTAGAGTAATGATTTTGAGACCATCGTGTTTATCTCGTCATTGCGGTTAGAAACAAACCAATTTGGTCGATTCCAAAATTTGACCTCGGGGCTCGGACTACGGTCAAGGTCTAGGTGACATTTTCATGTGCAACATACAAGTTGCACATGAAAAGATGTGGCTTGACGACACAAACGTTTGTGCACCAGTTGCGAGTCTCGACGGTCATGCTGTCATGAGTTATTGTCACAAAAAGTGTTCGTGACCTTGCATGACCTTTCAAATGGTCACTGACTAAAAATTGCATCCTGGTCATCAGAAATGATACTGAAAAGATGACATGATACTGAAATAATTGGATCATAGACCTCTCCATACATGGTATTGAGAAGTCTATGATTGGATTGATATGATGCGTTTATGATGATTTTGCATTTTTCACCTTATTATTTATAATGGAAGGTTACCATTTTGGCTGACTTCAGGTCATCACAAATTTAGATATGGACCTGAGATTTTCAGCATATTTTTTTGACTTGCCTTCTATTCAATATATTCCATTTGTTAAACCTCATGAAAGTAAAAGAAACTTATATCATTGTGAAACAAAAATAGGTTTGTAAAAAAATAATTTATTTCAGAAATCACAATTTCGAGGTTGCCATCTGAAAGAGCATTCAATTACCTACCGGTGTCTGTTTTCGCTAATACTTTGCTACAGCAAATAATCTCTACGAGTGATTAACCATGCAAATTTGTGGGGTCAAAACGGCCGAACATGCCCCCTTAAAATGGCCCTGGACCCCATATTAATGCATTTTTTTAGAAGAAAAAACACCATTCGATGCGCAATGAAATGTTGGAAAGGTCACCAAGTTTAAAGATTCTAGGTTGAATTGTTTACTTAACTACGCGAAAAACCTCAGGGGGCCGTTTCTCCCCCACCCCCGACAGTAATAAGGTTAAATTGGTGTAAATGAAATTGGTATTGTTTTTTGTTTGTTTATTGTGGGCGGCATGTGACCTTTGTTGTCGGTCCGCCCTAAAACCCCAATCATCATCATCATTGTTTGTTTATTGGGGTTTTAGGGCGCGCCGACACCTTTGGGTCAATTTGCGCCCATGAAATTGGTATTGAAGTGTTTATGTTGTCACATTTTGTTCAGAAATGCAGTGGTATGATGACGTGATCTGGGGAGTGAGATTGGTCCATATGCAGTATGTACCAGACCATCAGTGTCCTAGAATTGGGAAATTTGTGTTAAAAATTACACCTTATCGATTCTATTTGTCCAATCTTTTTCCCGAGTTTAATTGTGAATTTTCCACTGCTTGCATTGGATACATGGAATCCTGTTACTGATTTATGGATGTAATTATATGGACAGCCTGTGGAGGGAAAAACAGGTACAAATTGGCTTAGGTAATAACTGATTCTGGTGAGCGGGTGATTGGTTATTGTTAAAGCATAGAATATATATTTTTGTTGTTGAATTTTCCATTCTCTGTGTTTATTTTTATCCATAATTTTCACTCGGCACCCTGGCTCCAAACCGTCCCTAGAACCCCGGATACCATTGTTTACACACCGTTGCGCCCCCGTCAGATGTCTATATCAGCAGCGACTGTTGCTGCCGGGCCTGCTGCCGGGGCCGGGCCTGCTGCCGACCCGCAGCACCTGGCCTCTCTCTGCAGGCAGCACGCCGAGCATCTGGAGGACAACAAACAGCTGCAGGTGGGCAACTCTGCAGTGGTGGACGGCCCAGTCTGTCCTCTGTGATGGTTCAGTCTGTCCTCTGTGATGGTCTAGTCTGTCCTCTGTGATGGTCCATTCTGCTGCACACTACACTCCGCCTTAGGCAGATCGCCCCCCTCCCCCTCTGTGGTACACGCCGGCCTTAGACAGGTCGGCTGGAGGGTTGGTCCTGCCGACATTCCCGATGAAGACGATGACCGCCGCTGCCACCCCGCCATGCTCCGGGGTCGGGCCGGGGCCGGAGGCTGCGTGTCGGTGCCGGCAACAGGCCAAGATGGACTGAAGTCAGGCGATCCGAGGTGGCCGAGCAGAGCTGTCTTTTACCGCCGGCACGCGGCAGCACGACCCGATTTTCGTCACAGCTGCTGTCTCCTATGTTGCATCAAATAGGAGCAACATACTGCTTAATATATAGTTTATATGTCATATGTTACAAAAGGTCAAGCCTTTGAAACGTTATAAATTGCAGGAAGCAAAGTATTGATCTGAGGCCTCTTGCACCAAATAATCTACCCGGGTAAAAAATTATCCAACCCACCATATAAGCTAACCAGCCGGATATATTTTTTTATCGTGCACCAACCGGAAGAAGTCAACTCTGGCTGCTTCGCTTGGTGCAAGAGAAAATAAAATATCCGGCTGGGTAGCTTTATATGGTGGGTTGGATAATTGTTTGCCCGGGTAGATTATTTGGTGCCTGGAGGCCTCTGCCTTGCAAAGCTCTCGTTATTTGTACGCTACGCTGGGTTGATGTTGCGACTCAGCTTGTCTATTGCTGGTGGTGTGAGCCGCTGATGGACTATCTGTGTGTGTGTTCGGCAGTCGGCGATGCGGAAGCTGACGCACCGGCTGGACCAGCTGCAGCGAGAGACGTCGGCCATGCAGGCGGAGCACGCGCGTACTCTGCTGACTCGCAGTCAGCTGGAGGCGCTGTGTCGTGAGCTGCAGGCCCAGAATCGCGCCATCAGGGTACGTCCAGTCACACAGGCACTTAGAGACACCGTCACTGCCATGTTACTGCGTATACTGCACTGTCCGGCGTCCGTCACGTTAATAAATACACCGCTTTGCCTGGCGTGTCCAGATCAACGTTATTAAATTACATCACACATCCTGTCGGCCGTACTAGTTCACGTTAATAATACACCGCACTGTCTCGGCGCCGTCCACCGTTTAATGATATATTCACATAGCACATGGCCGGCTTCCGTTTCAACGTTAATAAAAGTAAACTGCACCTGCGGCATCCGTCAAAACGTAATAAAGGATAACAACTGCACTGCCCCGGCGTCCGTCAGCGTCAATTGAAATATTTACCTGCACTACCTGGCGTTCCGTCACGTTAATAATACACCGCAGCACCTAAGCACACTGTCTCGCGGACGAGATCAAAGGTTTCATAGAATGTGCCTCGTACTGCTGGCGTCCGTCACGTTTTAGTTAAATACAAAACTGCACTGCCCTCGCGTCCGTCACGTTAGACACAATGCGTATATTTGTCTGTAAGGCGCCGTCACGTTAGCGATTTTTAATAAATGTGGCGTACTGCCTGGCCGTCCCGTTTCACGATTAATAAATGTGCCGCAACTGGCTGGCGTCCTCGTCGCACGGTTTAATCAAACACCCGCACTGCCTAGCCGTCCGTCACGTTCATAAATGTGCCGTATGCCTGGCGTCGTCACGTTCATAAATAACTGCACTGGCCTGGCGTCCGTCACGTTATCAATGGGCCGACGTTCGGTAGTGTGCTCCTACGCCGTCACGTTATCAAATGTGCCGTACTGGCCTGGCTCCGTCAACGTCTAATAAATGTACCGTACTTGCACGTCTGGTTCGTCCGTCACGTTAAATACATTACACCGTACTGCCTGGCGGATCGGCTCTGGGTACAACCGTGGTGCCTATCGCTCTCATGGAGAGGCTTCAAAAAGTTTATAGTGACAGACGTATTTGAACCGGGGGCTACTGAGCTACACACATCTACTACAATTATTGTTGTCCATGTTATTCCCAGTGAGCATGAATTTAATAAGGGAGTTGTGCCGTACTCACATTGGTCCCTTGTGCAAAGTTGTTACGCTAAGTCACTGTTAGAATCAGATTTTCTGGAATTCAGCCATAATTGTCATTTCCCTAGATTCCTTTAGTTGCTGATTTTATAATTTCATAGTCGCCAATCACAATCTGGAATGAAATTTAATTAAATCGATGCTCGCCAGATGAGTCTTCGCTACTATATAAGCATTGCCTCCTTTAAGACAGACGACTAGCATATATTTAGTATAGCTCTTGGCCAATAGGTCAAAAACTGGTGACGCACTGATATATCAATGCCGAACAGATCCTTGATCAAACTGTACCAAACCCATACAATTCGCTCAATAAAGGGTTTATTCTATATCGTCTTAAGTGCGCCATTATCGGTTAACATCTTCCGCTACTAATACTGGACGTGTTCTATAGTGACGATCGTTTATGAGTTTTGAAACAAAGCAAATGCAAACAGAATATAAGTACAAATCAGACTATTAACACAAACACAAGGAGCGTCTCTCAGTATCGTGGAGACTATATATCGATAACGAGAGAATCAATACTAATTCTATTTTGCTTCTTACCGTCTAAGAAAAAGTAGAGTATTTTTGAGCAATACATAAAGAGTATGGCCTACTACTCCCTTTAAGTAATTTTCGCAAAATTATATGACCTTTTGCAATGTCTAGCGCAGTGTTGTCTATAATTGGGGTTCGTGGCAATTTTGGAATTATGCTTTTGCAGCCTAGTTCGGAATCCAGTCTGTAACTTTTATTATTTTAGTCAATGTGATACCCCCATTTACGAAGAATATGATTTGTTTTTCAACCACGAGCAATGCATTGCCATTTCATGTGTACAATTGAGTCCAATTTGTAGTATATTGATTTTTTTTTACATTAATGATTGATTTCCCTGCAGTGTTTTATTATACATGTTCTGGAACTGAGAAGCCTCGACATGTTGATGATGCTGATGTCATTTGGCAGGAGGAGAGCCAGGTGAAGGTCCGTGAGGAGGGTGAGAAGCGTCGCGCCGTGGCTGCCCAGTTCCAGACGACTCTCACAGACATCTCCGGAATGATCGCCGACGGCTCACAGAAGAACGTCCAGCTCACAGAGGAAAACGCCAGCATCGCCAATAAGCTGTCACAGCTCTGCCAGCAGTACGAGCATAAGAATGTGGTATGTTACCCCCTCTCCCTTTCTCCCCTCCCCTCTCTCCTTCCTCTCTCCTCTCTCCTTCCTATCCTTCCACTCATTCCCCGGATTTCCCGCATTTCCCGCATTTATATTATTTCCCTCATTTCCCTCATTCCACTCATTCCCCGCATTCCCCTCATTCCCCTCATTCCCCTCATTCCCCTCACTCCCCTCACTTCCCTCACTTTCCTCACTTTCCTCATTCCTCTCATTCCCCTTATCCCCACCTTACCACGCCTTCCCCTCCTTCCCATCCCATTATTCCCCTCCTTCTCCTTACCTACTTCAATTGTGAGAATCCATCCTTCCTCTGTCTCATTATCTTCACCCTCTCATTATCCTCCCCCTCCTCTTTCCCCTCCTTCTCTGTCCCCCTCTTTCCCTCCTTCTCTTCCCTTCTCCCTCTTCTTCCTCTCTTCCCTCATTTATTCATTCCTAATTCTCTTTCCTCCTTCTCTTCCCATCATTAATTCTTCAGCATCTCCTCATTCGGTATCTCTCTCTGAGGATGCTAACAGCTCTGACATCAGTACAAACAGAGAACGCTGTTGGTTTCCTGTATTTATTGTGCTTATCCTTATATCCCCTGTGTAGCTTGTTTATGATATGCTCCTGCTCTTGTGCGCTTTATTCCTAATCACGCTTTGTCGTTTTCTATGTGTGTTGATTTTGTTTATATAGTGATCCTATCCTACGAGCTACAATACGCCTGGATACCAAATATGCTTGGTTTCTAGCCATGATATATATATATATACTAAGTTAGTATCATAGTATTATATATGAATATACTAATATATATAAACTATATTCAGCTTTTTAATTCTTTAATCAGTATATTGGTATTCCTCAGACTGAAAATGGTATATTAACTGCCATGTCCTGATTTCAGATAGTAGCTGAGATAATCAAACAAAAGGAACTGAAGTCCCAGCTGTCCAATGCGCAGCTGGCCAAGGCTCAGGTCGAGATGCGGAAGGAGAGGGCGAAATTCGCCGAAGAAAAACAGAAACTACTACAGGTTTGTCACGTTCACGTTTATACTTGTATAACTCTTTATTTAAAGGGACACTGCCACCCTCCAAAAAGTTATCAAATGTACGCCGTTTGTGGTGCAAAATATGGGTGCAACTAACGGTCGGTGTGGACAATGGCAAGACACTGCTTACGCAGATGATTCAAAACTTGA
>VOPJ01003086.1:0-43856 GCA_014673585.1 Semibalanus balanoides
GCTCAGGCACCCTTACCCCTTCCAGTTCCAGTGAGTTCTCAGATGTGCGTGTGGGGTGGCAGCGCTCGGTTGACAGCCGACCGGTGCAGCGCCGGCCAGTTATACGGCCTTGGTGCCGGCCATTGTGCCGCCGTGTGGCCCAGGAGCAGGGAGGAGGGTGTGCAGCGCAGTGGCTCGGTGGGGCGGCACGGAGCCCGTGTGTGCAGCGCAGTGGTGGGTGGCGGCGCGGCTGGGGTGGCGGCGCGGCTGGTGCGGTGCGGTGCTGTGCTGTGGCGAGGCTCGTACGCTGATCCGGCACGCTGCGCAGGAGATCTGAGAGCTCGGTAAGTGGCCGTCCGGGCCGTGTGACCGTGTAGCTGGCTTGGGGTATCGATTGGCCCTGTCAGGGTCAGGGGCTGCTCCGGCCTGGCGCCGTCCTGCAGTTGGTGCGGTGCCGGTCTCGCTGAAAGGCGGGCCGTCGTGAAGCCATCGATCTGGTCAGGTGCACGGCCGTCGGCGGCGACGGCCCGGTCCGACGTCTGGTCCGCGCCCACCCGCCTCAGACGGGACGCGACTCCGACCGTGAGCAGGCTACGACCGCAGTGACGAGTGACAGTGAGACCCACAGTGAGGAGCAACAGTGAGTAACAGTGACAGTGACGCCCACAGTGGCGAGCAGGCACGTAGCCAGGACTTCGTTCAAGGGGGAGGAAGCGCCTCGAAAAAGCCCCATGCCGAGCGTTGAAAGGGTCAGACAAACGGATAAAAAGGCACGTTACAAGGATGAATAAATAATGCAGCATGACTAGTATGGCAAGAGCCATACCAACTTTAAAGCTGGAGAGCCATACGAACTTTAAAGCTGGAGAGCCATACCAACTTTAAAGCTGGAGAGCCATACCAACCTTTAAGCTAACTGCCACATCAAATTTGAAATAAAAAATGCAACACCCATTTTGAATCAACTAAACTAACTTGGAATATTTTGTTAGACTCGAGAGCTAGACATAGAACTCAATTAATTGCGTCGAGCGACAATTTTGAGTCCTAACCCATTCTCATTCACATGCATTCTCATCAATACGTCGTACTGCGCATGGTGCGGAACTATATAAAATGCTATTGTGCGTTTACAAGTGCGGTAAAAAAGAAGTGAACTATTTCGTCCAATCATATAGGAAAATAACAACATAAGACATAGGTCAATGTGCCGAGAAACGGCACGATTTATTTTGTTTTAACCCACATATAATACAATTGGTAGATTAGTTGGAGTTGCGCAAACATTTTTGAGTTTTATTCCCTTGACAGCTGCATTGAGTGCATTCTTACTGTTGAAAGGCCCAGAGGCCCTTCAGATAGTCTAGGGGCCCCTTCGACCTTTTCAACGCCTTTCCAACCTGTTCAGGGACTTATCTGGGATCCGCAAAAAGACATGCTGTGATGATATAGATTAAATGCAAATAGTCAATGCAAATGCAACTTACTCCACATTCAATAAATATGCTAAAATCTGAGCTTTCGGGTGTTACCGAATGCCTCCTAATCGCTGACGAAGGGTGTTACAATATATCCGAAAGCTCCGATTTTGATATTTGATTGTGGCGTAAGTCCTCCTTGTATTAAATCTTCATCTGGGATCTCTACGTGCTTTGGGCTCTTCCGGTCTGACCAGGGCCCCTCTGACCTTTCAAGAAGCCCCTCTTGTGTGTTCAGGGACCCATTCGGTCCTGTTCAGGTGCGTACCTCCATTTCCGACCAGCATGCTGGGGGCGCAAGCCAGGATTTTTGCACGCGGGCGGGGGCACACCAAAAGTGGGCCCCGTGCATTGGCTGATGGCCCCCCCCAGAAAAAACACGTGAATTTGCTTAGTTTTTCTCATTTTTTCTCTCTGCATTGAGCTTGATTTCTCTCTGCCCCATTTTAATTCACATTGTTTTATTGAAGGACTGTTTGCATTTTTAATTGTGCCACCGCATTGCAAGACCAATTCAAGAATATAATCTAAAGGATTATTTGCCAAATAACTAATTTATTGGAGAACCGCCGCGCATGTCAGCACGCGGCTCCGACCGTCTGACTGCCAGTGCCCCGGGGGCACGGCTGGTTCTTATTTGAGACCACTCCCACTGCATGTGATACCTGCTGTTCAGCCCATAGGTATTGGCTAAGCCAAGGTTTTAAACTTGGGGAAAACTCGATATAAGCCATACATAGTAAATAGAGTAGAGTAATTCGAATTATCATGAAATTCATGAAAAAATATAATTATCATGGATCCGCCTTTGCTACAGACTGAGTAAGAGCTAGAGTCTCCTTAATTTGGTCAAGGGCTCCCTCAGACCGACAGAGGACCCCTCAAGTCGATGATGGGCCCTTCAGGCCTACTGAGGGATCTTAAAGCCCCTCGGACAAACAAAGGGTCTCCTCAGGCCAGGCCTGACAAAAACCACCTCAACTTGGCCGAGGGCCCAACAAGCCACCAGAGGCGCCTCCTGAGGGCTGAGGTCGAGAGAGGGCTGATGTCCTGCTGCCGACTGAGGGCTACTCAGGCCGACAGAGGGGCCCCTCAGGCCGACCTTCCCCTCAGGCCGTCAGATGGCCCGTTAAGACAACCTCATGCCGACTGACGGCCCCTCAGGTCGACCAAGAACTTTAAGCTGATCGAGGGCCCAATCAGGCGGTCACAGAGGGCCCCTCGGGCTACTAGAGAGCCCCACATGCCGACCTAGGGCCTCTTCAGGCTCTACATAGATCCCTCCTCAGGGCCGACTGACGGCTCCCCCCCTCAGGCTGACAGAGGGCCCCGTCGGCGTCGATCAAAACGGGCCCATCAAACTGGACCGAGGGACCCCTTCAGGCATCCAAAGGAGTCACTCAGGCCACCAGAGGGCCTCTCCATGCCGACAAGAGGGGCCCCTCAGACCGATTAAGAACAGCCCCTCAAAACGATCCAGAAAAATACCTCAGGCCGACAAGGGCCCTCTCATGCGACCGAGAGCCCCCCTTCAGGCTTATAAAAGGGCCCACTCAGACGACAGGAGAGCCCCCTCAACCCACAACATGAGGCCTATTTAAGACCCTATTCAAGATTATACAGGAGGGGCCCCCTCAAACCAACAGAGGCCTATTTAAGGCCCATTCAGATTGACAAAGGGCCCCCTTCAAACCCAACAGGGAAGGGCCATCTCAGACGACAAAGGGCCCCTAGACCGACCGAGAGGCCCCTCATGCCGACCGAGGGACCCCCTCAGTCGACTGAGCAGCCCCTTCAAGCGGACAGAGGGCCCCCTCAGGGGACGAAAGAGGCCCCCTCAAACTAACAGAGGCCTATACATGACCCTTTCAGAATGACAGAGGGGGCCCCTCAAACCGACAGAGGGCCCCCTCAGACCGACGGAGGGCCCCTCAGACTGACAGAGGGCCCTCAGACCGACAGAGGGCCACTTAGACCGACAGAGCTCCTCATGCCGACCAAGGGGTCCCTCATGCCGACCAAGGGGCCCCTCAGGCCGACTGAGGGCCCCTTCAGACCGGCAGAGGGTCCATCATGCCGACCGAGGGGCCCCCTCAGGTCGACCGAGGGCCCCCTCAAGACGACTGAGGGCCCCCTCAGACCAGCAGAGGTCCCCTCAGGCCGACAGAGGGCCCCACGAGTCCCCCACGTGTCCACGATGGGCCCTTTCAGACCCGAGATGGCCCCCTTCAGACCCGAGATGGCCCATCTGAGCCGCGACGGGGGGGCATTTGCCCCAAATGCCCCCTCCCCTGGCTGCGCGCCTGCTTCCGACCTGGCCAGGGACTGCACAGGCTACTTTGTCGCCCTGCCGACATGCTCAGGGGCACATCTGACCTGCCCAGGGGCCCCTCCAGTCTGGCTAGGAACTCATCCGGCATGTTCAAGAGCCCTACCGACTGGCCCAGATACCCTTTCGGTCTAGCCAGGTGCCCTTCTGACTTGCCCAGTAGCCTCTGACTTGCCCAGGAGCCTCTGACTTGCCCAGGAGTCCCTCCGATCTGCTCAGCGACTCTTCTGGTCGGACTGCGCTAGCTGCTCTGTCGCCCTGCCGACATGCTCAAGGGGCCCTCCGACTTGCCCATTGGGGCCCCTCCGTTCTGGCTAGAGGCCAATTCGACATGTTCAGGGGACTTGTTTAACCCACCAAGGGGTTCCTTTAGGTAAAATCAGGGACCCCTGGGATCTGTTCAGGAACCCTTTGAACTTCCCAGGTGCCCTTTGAACTTCCCAGGATGCCCTTTGAACTTACCAGGTGCCCTCTGGTCTGTTTATGGGCCCTTCAGCCTTCTAAGGGGCCCTTCCGACCTGGCAAGGGAATGCGCTTGCTATTTGTCGCTTTGCCGACATGTTCAGAGGGCTCTCAGAACTGCCCATTGGGGCCCATCCGTGCTGGCTAGGGGCCATTCGGCGTGTTCAGGGGCCCTTTGACCTACCAAGGAGCCCTTTTGGCTTTTGGTCTGGTCAATGGCCCTTCTGGATTGCACAGAGGCCCTTTGAACTTTCCAGGGCTCTCTGGTCTGTCCAGGGACCCTCCAACCTGCTAAGGGGCCTTCAACCTTCGCCAGTGTAGGGGGGTGGATGCCACCCCCTCGGTTTTTCCGGAATAACTCGCGTAAATATCAACTGATCGCGATGAAATCTTCAGTACCCTACTTTGCATCAAGTTGACACATACTCCGAAAATTTTGAACTTTTAATCCATATGAACTATGACCTTTGACCTGTTTCTCAAGGTCGTGTGAGTCGAAAATGGCGTTCCGTGATAACAATCCTTGAAACATGTGCACTGTGCAGTTCCCGAGTGTTTGTTGATCAGGAGCATATGCAAAGGTGTTTCTAGGTGACAGTTGAGGCTTCTGCAGAGCTTACAATCTCGATTGACGTTTTCAGAGGTCAACGGAGGTCACTGACCTCCAATGACCTCAGATGTCTTTTTCGACTTCTGTCCGTTTCTAGTGCAGTTTTTGACGCTGATTTCGATTATGGGATCCATTTTACATGATTATATGATCCACTGGGGTCATGCGCTGCCAAAGGTCATCCGAGGTCACTGACTTCAGATGACCTGACATGACCTTTTTTAATCTGGCAGTTTTTAGGTCATTTTGCTATGCTGATTTCAATTTTTTTACACATTTAATTTGGATGACATTTTGGCTTTGACATGACCTCAGAGGTCACCTAGTAACCCAGGTCCTTAAAATCAGATGTCAATGGCTTCCTCTTGTCACAAGCAGCACGCTCGTTTTGTAATAGAAGATCTTCTAGCTTAAAGGGACTAAGGGAGTATGCCTACTAACATTGGTCATGTGAAGTTGTTGACACTAGTCTGTAGAACAGATTTTTCTGAATTTAGCCATATACTTCATTTACCCAGATTCACTTTAGTTGCTGAGATATTTCAAGGTCGCCAATCACATACTGGAAGTACTTAATTATCGCATGGTGCGCCAGAGAGCTTTCGCTACTAGAAGCATTGCTTACTTAAAAATACCAACGCTAGCCATAAAATTGTTAAGCTCTGCGCCAATAGAAAACAAATCTCGTGAGCACTTTGATAACAGCTGCCGAACAGATTCTCGATCACTGTAAACAAACCGTAGGACCATTGCCTCATAAAGGTTCTGTTATCTCTTTAGTGCGCCTTTATAGGTAACACTTCGCTACTCTGTTTATAGTTGTACGATCGTTTTATGAGTTTTGAAAACAAAACAAATGCAAAAACAGAATTAAGTAAAAATTTCAACTTAAAGGGGCTCCAGACGTGAACTTTTAACAGTTACTTCGAAGACAATAAAAACAAAAGGCAATAGCTCTTACCGTAACGAAAATATATATTTTGATCATTTCAAAAAAGAGTAGGCGCACTCCCTTTAACAAGGAATGTCTACACTTCTCTTGAAAGTTGTCCAATTATCGCGCCGCTTGTGGTGCAAAATATGAACCTAATTGCTGGCGAAACACGCATTCTGTCATCCTTGTTCTCACTAACACGTGCCAAATTTCATGACAAACTTACTAGTTTTAGCTATTTGGGCTCGATGACGTCATAATGAAAGCAATTTTTGAGAAATTAGATAAAAACTTTCGCCCGCTGCAATATGTATGCGACTAGTGCTTATGGCTTTATGTATAGCCAAATGTAAAATCCAAGTCTACATCATCAACCATTTGATTAAAGAGAGATGTCGACATCGGCTTTACGCGGCTATTCAAACTACACTTAAGGGGCTTATTTCTTAACAGATGTCCAGAAACCAAACTCAAAATTTTATTTTACGCATTGAAGCACTCTGAGTGTTTTTAACTTCTACACTACTTTAATTCTCAATGCAAATCCAGCAAAATGCCATCTTCAACTCAAACTCTTAATGTTAATCGCTGAAACTTCCCTTAAAATTAGGAGCCGAACGCCAGAGGGGTCGTACCCCCCCCCCCCCCTACACGGTCACGCAGTGATCCTGCCCTACACGGGCGAGGGTTAACCCTCGGCCATGACGGACAAGATCACTGCGTGACCGTGTATATGTGTGTGTGTGGGGGGGGGAGACCCCCTTGGCGTTTCGCCCCCCAATTGAGCTAGAGCTCCGACTAAAAAAAACGAGCGTGTTGCTTTCGACAAGAGGAAGCCATTGACATCCGATGTTAAGGTCCTGGGTTATTAGGTGACCTCTGAGGTCATGTCAATCACCACCCAAATTTGTCATCAAATCGTAATGTGAATCAAAATGAATTACTGATCGAGCTAAAACCGTTAAAGGAAAACGTCTTAGTATGCTAAACGGGACGCCAAATTTGAAATCAGCCGTCACAAAAACATTCCTAAAACTGACAAAATTCCAAAGAGGTCATGTCAAGGTAATCTAGGGTATTGACCTCTGCGTTGACTTTTGAAGGCCCGACGCCTCTATAACCCCCAGTGGAGACATACAATCTAATGTAAAACGGATCCCAAATTTGACAAGTCAGCGCCTAAAAAATNGGCCCCCTGCCCCCTGGATCCGCCACTGTGGGGGGCATGTCCCCCTGCCCCCTGGATCCGCCACTGATCAGATAAGTCGGAGTGGATGATACCAATTGAGTGAACAGCACTGGTTAGCTCCGAAAGCATTAGACCCATCAACATCGACCATATTGACCAAATCATGTAATATTGCTCCACAAAATTGTTCCATACGCATTGCATGCAAGATGAAGTTGTACAAATGTAAAACAGGGCCAACAAATGTGCGGCGCTTGCTTAAGTTTGCTGACGGTTACGAAGCTTGTGATATCGTTCACAAAAGTTAAGTATAAGGCACTTCTAGAATAAATCTCCTTTTCCTAACAATGCTGGTCTGAAAGACAGTTGAAACACCTGGTAAACACAACAATAAACAATCCGTTAATCGCACGTCAAGGAATTTTCAGAATATTTCCAGAATTTCCAGAAATGCAATCCAGGATATTCCTACTGTGCTGTTCAGTATTATGATCAGTTGATTGTCGGGCTAGGTCAAGAGTGAGCAGCGGGATATTTCCCCTTTCAGAGGAAAGACAAGGAAAGGTATGTACATACCAAAGGCAAATATGACATTGTTCTTCAAGCGTTACGAACTATTCAACGTTGGGCGTTGCTCAATTGCCTTTGAACAAGGTAAATGAAGCAACAAATATTATACATTAACAAACATTATATTAGCCGTTTTCACGAAGTACCTAATTCATGGGCGATTGGGGCGTTTGGGGAGTTTTTGGTGATTGGGGCGATTGTAGCGTTTGGTTTAATGTGGGGGGGGGGGCAGTGTTAGAACTATGGCCACGTGTCACCGTGTTAGGTCCAAAATGGCGTTAATTCCAAAATGCCAAAATTCCCCAATTTTGCCCACAACCCACCATATAAACCAAACGTCCCAATCGCCCCTATCGCCCAAAACGCCCAAAGCACCCCAATCACCCGGTAACTTAAGTCCTTCGTGAAAATGGTTATTGTCACTTAGGGTGCAGTATTTCTGATCTCATCATGAAAGCCATTCAAACGCAAAAATATCACCACACGAAAAAGCGATATCGTTCAAATGTGATAAATGAGCCATAAGTGATCGCTGCAGTTTGCAGTTCTGACCTCGAGGGCGATACAGAGCCACGTGTCCGGCTTCTTGCGTCTGGCGAGGTACACCTTGCCTCCGTATGGCAGAGAAGAGTCCCAGTCCAGCGGCTCATAGTGCGGACCGGTAACCGAGCGGCGCCGCTGGCGCACGTCCGAGTGGGGGGCCATTCGGCTCTCCGTGTCCACCCAGTCACAGGTCACAGGTCACAGGTCACCGGTCACGGGCGACAGGTCACAGGTCACGGTCGACAGGTCACAGGTCACCGGTCACGGTCGACAGGTCACAGGTCACAGGTCACAGGTCACAGGTCACAGGTCACAGGTCACAGGTCACAGGTCACGGTCGACAGGTCACAGGTCACCGGTCACGGTCGACGGGTCACAGTGGTCAGAGGTCACTGATCAAATCAAAGTCAACACTTCACCGGTCCGATTCAGAGAGCTGAGATGTCAGGTGTCAGGTCCGATCCAGAGCCGAGTCGCAGTTCCTGCCGCTGCTCCAGCGTCGGTCGGTATCCGTGTGTGACCCCCGGCCGGGGCAGCCGGTACCGGGCTGCGGTCGATACCTGGCCACCGTCCGTCGCTACAACACCACGCCGGAGTGCAGCACGTGGCGGCACGGGGACCGTGCTGCGCGGCACACTACGCCACCGACCAGGCACCCCACCCCGCCCCGCCCCCCGTACCCTCCAGGATGTAAATCAACACACCAGCTGTACGGTGCATGTTGCCCCTTTCTCGAACAAGCACTCTCCTTTCCCCTGACACGCTACACAAAACGACCTTGAACGTTGATAACTCCTTGCAATAAGCTATGGGCTTCCGAACGATATTGGAGCACCAGGGAGTAAGCTGGCCAATATATTATACGATATATATATATAAATATATATATATAAATATATAAATATATATATAATATTATATATTATATATATATATATATATATATCCTATTTATATATATATATAGTATATATATATTAATATATATATATTATATAATACGCAGGAAACATACAATAGACCGACTGAAGGTACAATGCGCTCAATGAGTTAGAATCAAAGCTTGCAAGGTCACCCACTGATGATATAGAGAATATGAAGAAACGACACGTAAANTACGTACCTGGAGGGCTGTCTGTCACCCTTCACCGCCCGCTGAGACGGGGTACGTACCTGGAGGGCTGTCTGTCATCCTTCACCGCCCGCTGAACGGGTACGTACCTGCGAGGGCTGTCTGTCACCTTCACCACCTGCTGAACGGCGGTACGTTTACCTGTGAGGGCTGTCTGTCACCCTTCACCGCCCGCTGAGACGGGGTACGTACCTGGAGGGCTGTCTGTCACCCTTCACCACCCGCTGAGACGGGGTACGTACCTGGAGGGCTGTCTGTCACCCTTCACCGCCCGCTGAGACGGGGTACGTACCTGGAGGAACTCCCGCTCCCGCATGAAGCCGGTGAGCGGCGTCGCCCAGCCCTCGGACAGCACCTGGACCTGCAGACACACACACACACACACACAGGCACAGCGCGTCAGGATAAAGAGCCGGAGTTGCGGCAGCGCAGACCAGCGACCCAGAGACCAGCAGAGGCTGTCCCCACGCGGACCCGCCCGCCAGAAAACACTGCGCTCAGCTCGAGAAAATCATTAGGAAGAATGTATCCGTACCTTTACACAGAGAGACATGTCGAACAGATTCGGTAGGCGCGCCTGGTATGAGTGAGCATTCTGGCGATAATTTACACATCGATTTCTCATCACCAGCTCTGACTCGACGCATGCCCGTTGACCATTACATGCCACGTCTCGTAACTATTCCTCATCAAGGTCGCCATTGAAGTGTTTACGAGCCAGCCGGCACGAACAGTAAATCTCACCATAGCGACAGCTCACTGAAACACACTGCACCCGTTTCGTTCCCTTCCAATCATACGTGACAAATATTGTGCCCCCCGTCGTCACCACAACCCAGCCTCGCATCGACCAACGTACCGTACCGGTCAACACAGGGCCGGCAGAGAGGCCGAGAAGGGATGGTGGTGAGGGGAGATACGTACCCACTGCATGTCCAGTTTGGTGATGTCCACGGCGGGCAGACTGGCCGCCTCCTGAGTGACCTCTGCCAGCTGTTCGGCCGGCACGAACAGCTCCCCGACCGCATGGCTAGCAGAGCGCGGCACGATACCCTGCAGACACACACACACACACGGGTCACTGCCCTGCCCTGCTCTGCCCCCTGAACACACAGCGATACATGGCTGGCAGAGCGCGGCACGATACCCTGCAGACACACACACACACACACGGGTCACTGACCTACCCTGCCCTGCCCCCTAAACACACAGCGATACATGGCTGACAGAGCGCGGCACGATACCCTGCAGACATACACACACACGGGTCACTGACCTGACCTGCCCCCTGAACACACAGCGAAATATGGCTGGGAGAGCGCGGCACGATACCCTGCAGACCCTCACACACACACGGGTCACTGACCTGCCCTGCCCCTTAAATACAGCGATACATGGCTGGCAGAGCGCGGCACGATACCTGCAGACACACGACAAGACACAGACACAGACACAGACACCAGACACAGACACAGACACAGACCCACAGACACAGACACAGACACAGACACAGACACAGACACAAACAGACCAAGGTACACAGACACAGGACACAGGACACAGACACAGACACAGACACAGACACAGACACAGACACAGACACCAGACACACACACAACACACACAACACACACACAACACACACACACACACACACACCACACACGGCGTCATGCCCTGCCTGCCCCCTGAACACACACGCGATACATGGCTGGCAGAGCGCGGCCGATACCCTGCAGACCACACACACACACACGGTCACTGCCCTGCCCCCGAACACACCAGCGATACATGGCTGGCATAAGGCGGCACGATAACCCTTGCGACACCACACACACACGGGTCACTTTGCCCTGCCTGCCCCTTAAACACACAGCGATACATTGGCTGGCAGAGCGCGGCCACGATACCCTGCAGACAAACACACACCAACACACACCACGGGTTCACTGCCCTTGCCCTGCCCTGCCCCCTGAAAAACACACAGCGAATACATGGGTGGCAGAGCGCGCACGATACCCTGCAGACACACACACACACACACGGGTCACTGCCTGCCCCCTGAACACCCCAAAACCAAAAAAAAAGCGGGGGGATAAAACCCATGGCTGGCAGGAGCGCGGCACGATTACCCTGCAGGACACACACCACAAACACACACGGCGGTCACTGCCCTGCCCTGCCCCGAACACACAAGCGATACTATTGGCTGGCAGAGCGCGCACGATACCCTGCAACAAACACACAAACACACACGGACGTCACTGCCCTGCCCTGCCCCCTGAACACACAGCGAACATGGCTGGCAGAGCGCGGCACGATTACCCTTGCACACACACACACACACGGGTCACTGGAACCTTTGGGGGGAAACCCCTCCCTGCCCCCTGAACACACAGCGATACATGGCTGCAGAGCGCGGCACGATACCCTGCAGACACACACCCACACACACGGGTCACTGCCCTGCCCTGCCCCCTAAACACACAGCGATACATGGCTGGCAGAGGCGCGGGCACGATACCCTGCAGACACACACACACACACGGGGTCACTGCCCTGCCCTGCCCCCTGAACACACAGCGATACATGGCTGGCAGAGCGCGGCACAGAACCCTGACAGACACCACACACACACGGGGTCACTGCCCTGCCCTGCCCCTTAAACACACAGCGATTCATGGCTGCACCTGAGCGCGGCACGATACCCTGCAGAACAACCACACCAAACACACACTGGTCACTGCCCTCCCCCTGAACACACAGCGATACATGGCTGACGGATACCGAGCCGACAGCTGGGGCCTGGGAAACACAGGGCGACGAGTCACTCATCACCGACCTGACCCGGGGGGCCGCGACACGCGGACCACACATCCTTAGCAGCGGACAAACTCGACAACAGGCAGGCAGTGTAATCAACCCGGCATTGGAGACGTAACGTTACAGTTAACACTTTACTCAGGGCGTAAGCATGAACTCGCTACATTGTTTTGACGTGATGAAGGCAAATGTTTTTTATGTATCTGATTTTTCCCATATACCACGTAAAGACGAAGCGAGCGCTTCACGCTCGCTCGTAACACCAAATGTTGCATTTGCATAGCACGCGCTGTTGCTACAGACGATCCCACAGCGGCAGAAGTTTGTCACACCAGATTGCAGAACGGTCCGGCCACGGAGCGGCGTTAACACAGAGCCAAACCGCCACACAACTTAACGGCACTCCTGCCGTGAGCCGTCCGGTGCAGCCCGCTGCAGCCCGCCCGGTGCGGCCCGGAGCGGCCCGGAGCGGCCCGGAGCGGCCCGGAGCGGCCCGGAGCAGCCCGGTGCGGCCCGGAGCGGCCCGGTGCGGCCCGGTGCGGCCCGGTGCGGCCCGGAGCGGCCCGGTGCGGCCTCCGGTGCGGCCCAGTGGGACCTGTGTTCCCCTTACGTGATCGGTGAGCAGGTCCACCACCTGATCCACGCAGTCCTGCACGGTGCTGTCGGCGGTGTACAGAGTGATGTCCGGCTTGGCGGGGCGTTCGTACGGCGCGTCGATGCCGGTGAAACCTGTACGGGACGGCAGGGAGGGGGCGGACAGAGAGGGCTGTTACGCTTTGTAGTGCACTACAGAGAGCTTACGTATTACACGATTTCAAGTGCATTTTTGTGGACAAAAATGTGAAAACCTACGCCCGTGCGCTATGCATCCTTCAATGGTACATCCAATAGTGGGCATCATTCATTTGAGGAGCCCGCAGCATTGCCAGTCATCAGCCAATCATAAACATGACAGCCATTATCAGACCTGGCGGAGGAGCCGGCGGCAGTACTCACCCTTGATGAGTCCCTGGCGCGCCTTGTTGTACAGGCCCTTGACGTCACGAGACTCGCACACGTTCAGCGGCGTGTCGACGAAACACTCGTAGAAGGGCAGGTTCGAGTCGGCGTGCAGCTTCCGTGCCACGTCACGGTCCTGTGACGTCACATAACACACAGCCAATCAGGGAGGAGGATCATGCGACGTCACATAACAGGCAGCCGATCAGGGAGGAGGATCATGTGACGTCACATAACATACAGCCAATCAGGGGAGTCCTGTGACGTCACAACATACAGCCAATCAGGAAGGAGGATCCTGTGACGTCACACAACAAACAGCCAATCGGGGGAGTCCTGTGACGTCACACAACATACAGCCAATCAGGGAGGAGGATCATGTGACGTCACATAACAGACAACCAATCGAGACGGAGTGCTGACGGCCACCTCACACAATCGTAGTGTACAGTTACGTAAACCTGCGGGGGCAATTCCAATTCCAATACACCGGGGCCACATCATAATTGTCCACAGACCATCTGAAGTGTAGACTAAAGAATAACATACCCGCCCTGTTCAATGTTCATTCGCGGCGCAGTCAATAGTGGTCCCTGCACTTTGCAGCACAGACCTCGAGTGACTATTGGGCTACAGAGGTGAACAGCGAAATGGAACAAAAGACCACGACTGCCTGGTTGTCATCATCAACCAGCACCGTCAACTAGACATGTGCCTGGATCCCGGATCCAGCTGAGATCCGGATCTGTGAGTCCTGTGTCCCGGGATCCACATGGGACACCAGATCCAGGTACAAACCGAGAGATTCACAAAGATCCCAGATCCTAACATATTGTATGCCCATTGCCCAGGGATTTCACTGGGGATTCCCAGATTCTAACTTCGGGATCCAGCTACGCTGGTAGTACCTTACTTCTTTTGATAATTATATGGTATGGATAATCCATTACAATATTCTATTTGTTTGCTAACTTACAAAGGAATTTCAGGTACAACATATCAACATAATGCCATACTTAATACATGAAAATAAGAGATCACACATTTTTGTATCAGTCCCTGCATCTTGTGTTTCAAGATATTAAGCTCGCTTAAATTAGAGATCCACTGAGGTCCCAGGTCCTGAAGCATTTACGCCGAAGTATCCGGGAGGATCCCAGATCTTCATGCATTTTACGCAGAGGGATCCACAGGGATCCCAGATCTAACTTCGGGATCCCGGCACACGTCTGCTGTCAGCACTATGGCGTGCCGTCCGTCGCGGTCTGGTGTGCCCCGCGGCGCAGTCTAGTGCGGCCTAATGTGGCCCGGTGTGGCCGGATACGGCGCCAACAGGACTGACCTTGCTGTACGGTGAGACGAAACTGCAGAGCGCCACCACTCCGCTGTCGGCAAACAGCTTGGCCACCTCGGCCACTCGACGGATGTTCTCCTCCCTGAGGGCAGAGGTCAGGTGCCGGGTCAGGTGCCGGGTCAGGTGCCGGTCAGGTGCCGGGTCAGGTGCCGGGTCAGGTGCCGGGTCAGGTGGCAGGTCAGGTGGCAGGTCAGGTGCCGGGTCAGGTGGCAGGTCAGGTGGCAGGTCAGGTGACTTAATTTCGAACAGCATGTTAGTTCAATTAAAAACAAGGCCACAGGGATATTGATCGCTCCGAACAACGCTCGTCACGTCATACCAAAACGTTTGATGCCCGCCATAGTCCAGGGACTTGTGATCTCTATCATACGGTACTGTATTTTTGTATATGGTTCGTGCAAGACCACTCAAACACATCGGATTTCAAAAATAGATAAACTTCTGCGCCCCAGAGTTTGTGAGTGGAAGAAGAAAGCACGACCATATTTTCTGACGTCATTCGGAGTCCTAGGTGGCTTTACTGCTGAACAGCTGGTTCACTATCACACGGCATCATCAGTACTCAAGACAATCATCACAGGCACACCACCGTACGTAGCGGGCACCATCGGTGCACCAGCTCACACAGTACACGATCACAACACACGCCGACCGACCCACCGAACTCTACCACGGATACGGACAGCAGGACTGGCAGGCCGCCGATTGTGGTTACCGCGGATTGGTAAAAACTGCTGAAACGATTTGCACCGTCCAGTCAAATCTACCACGTCTCGAAAAAGCAGAAAGAACGCTGTGCTATCCACGCGATGTGGACCTGATTTGGGCTGTAGCCAGTTTATAGTTTTAGTCGGTTTTTATTTATGGTTTATTGCGCGCACTGTCTATTTTAGCTGCTGTTTTCAGCATTTTATTTTATCTTATTTTACGTTGTACTATTTAATTTTAGTTATTGTTTTCTATCGTCCGTATTGTTCACCCCTCAGTAAGTCGTTCCCATCACATCCCTAATGTATTGTTTAAACTGACTGGACGTGTCATAGGTGAAAAACCACCTGATGGATTGTGTGGATCATTGGCGAAATATATGTTCTATGTGTTCTATGTTCAGGTCAGGTGCCGGGTCAGGTGGCAGGTTAGGTGCCGGGTCAGGTGCCGGGTCAGGTGCCGGGTCAGGTGCCGGGTCAGGTGCCGGGTCAGGTGCCGGGTCAGACGTAGCGGCAGCGCAGTTGCCGGACTGGAGCAACGCCGTGACACAAGACGATGGCAAAGCGCATACAAACTCAGCTCTTAGTCATCCTGATCATAGCGGTACCTTGTAAATGACGGTTTCCGTCTCGACCCTTCACGTTGTGAAGGGACTATGCAAAGAAGGGCACGTGCCGACACAGCATACCCAGACTATTTTTCCAACGTTTCAGTAAATTGCTTTTTCCCATTGACTTGCGTGAAGCAGTATCTAGCCTTGCCTTGGCCTTGGGCGAAGCGCACGTTGTGATTACAAAGCAACACATTTAAATCGGTGCAATTTCGTGACACAAGAATACAGTTATAACACTACGCACTTTCATATAAGCTCGATTACTTTTTATCTCTTTGCTCACCCGCCTTGACTAAATAAAACATTACCGACTTCTTCCTCTGTTCCCCAAATGCAGGCGACCCGCTAAAACCAGGCCTCCCGACCAAGTCCTTGGTAACACCACCGCGAGTGAGCCGTGAATTCCAGCGCCGCCCGTCATCCCGGCCGCCGCAATGTCGTGGCAGGACTACATCAGCAAACAGCTGCTCTCCACAAACATGGTGCGCGACGCGCTGATCGCCGGCGCAGACGGCGCCATCTGGGCGCAGAGCAAGAGCCTCAAGGTGAGACAGACCCCGAAAGGTGGCACCACCCCGCAACTGACCAGTCAACGTTTTCTCCGCCTTTTTTAGTAAATAGTCAAAAGGTGATGAAAAGGCGTTTCGAAGGAAAATGACATTAAGAGCATACGCACGCCACATAAATAATGTTGCAGCCGCACTCCAAGACATACATTTTCGCATCTACGCTTATTTAATGCAGACATCGCTGAAGGCTCCAAAACAGCATCACAAAAGCGCCGGATATCCGCACCTTCTCACGAAGCACCCATGCGGCAGCGCGTAACCAAAAGTGCCGAGCCGCCAAGACACCGGCCGCCTGTCACCGGCTTCAGCCCGTTCTTCACCGCTGACGCTGACGGCGCTGACGGGTTCTGGGCCTGTTTACGCCGTCCGAGCCCGTCCGCACAATGGTCCGAACCCCTTCGGTCCCGTTAAACTGGCTCCGGCGACGTCCAGCTTCACAATTCCTGACGGCTGCGGTTAGGACCGGGGACCGTTGGGGCGACAAAAGAGACGCCCGTCTCCGCGCGGGGGAAAACACGGAACTATTCCGAGTTCAAGCCCGGTCTTCACCGCACCCATCTCAAACGGACGGCCGCGCGACACACGCGACCGGACGGACGGCGCAACAGTCGGACTGACCGTCCATTCCATTTCCATTCCGTTGCCGTTGTCCACGGACCACACACTAGATTGATCTGCCACCTAGCCAGCCGGTCGGTCTAGGAGGCTACAGCAGGACACCTGTGCTGCAATTCTCGACAGCCGTCCGACCACACAGAGCGGTAGACGCAGAGACAGACAGACAGACGCTGAAGACAGGAGGAGAGACAGACAGACAGACAGACAGACAGACCAGACAGGACAGACAGACCAGACAGACCAGACAGACAGACAGACAGACAGGACAGACAGACAGAAGAACAACAGACAGACAGACAGACAGACAGACAGACAGACAGACAGACAGACAGACAGACAGACAGACAGACAGGACAGACAGACAAGACAGACAGAACAGACAGACAGGACAGGACAGACAGACAGACAGACAGAACAGACAGACAGACAGACAGGACAGGACAGACAGACAGAACAGACAGACAGACAGACAGACAGACAGGACAGACAGACAGGACAGACAGTGAGCGAGAGGACAGACAGACAGACAGACAGAACAGACAGGGACAGGACAGCACAGACAGACCGAACAGACCGACAGACAGGGACAGACAGACAGACAGACAGACGCTGACGGGACAGGAGGAGAGACGCGTCATTCTTTCCTCAGTCAGGTTGTTTATGGCAGACGCGGGGCGTCTCCGCCTGTCTTCGTTATCTGTCTGTACCGCCAGCTGCAGTTCATATACCGCCCGAAGCCGCTACCGGACGGCGGGGTGGCGGCGGTGGCGGCTGCGGTGGCGCGTGGCGGCGGGCGGCGGCGGCGGCGGCTGGCGGTGTTGGACGGCGGCGGCGGCGCGTCGGCGGCGGCGGTGGCCGGTGGCGGGCGGGTGGCGTGGGCGGTGGGCGGTGCGGTGGCGGTGGCGGTTGGCGGTGGCGGTTGCGGGTTGAAACGTTCTGACGTCACACCAGCGTCGCTGAATGCTCGGCCGCTCCGCTCCGGTGGCAGTTCGGTGGCTGAATATGTCACGGTCACGCGTCACATGAAAGGCTGCCCATTCAGTGGCCAGCTGACGAGCAATCAGACTGGCACGTGAATAGGGCGCTGGCCAGCTGGACAGGACGGAGCAGGCCAAACGACCCGCGAGTGATCAGCGCTGGGGGTAGGGCATGGGCGGCGGATAGCTCTCATCAGCGGCACAGACTCCGGGCCGAACTCAACACATATGGGCACAGCTGACTATAATCTGAGGGTGGTCACACCATTGACATATATAGGTATAGACGAACTACTCCGCCCCGGCAGCCACTGTGATCCCTGTGTATGAATGGCCTATGTATGGCCTGTGTATGTGCCTGTGTATATTTACCTGTGATGTGGCCTGTGTATGTGCCTGTGTATGATGCCTGATGTATTGTGCCGTTGTATGTGCCTGTGCTATGTGCCTTGTGTATGAAGCCTGTGTATGTGCCTGTGTATGGCCTGGGTATGTGGCCTGTGTATGGCCTGTGTATGTTCCTGTGTATGTGGCTGTGGTATGTGCCTGTGTATGTGCCTTGTTATGAGGCCTTGTGTTATGTGCCTGTGTATGTGCCTTGTGTATGTGTCCGTGTGTATGTGCCTGTGTATGTGCCTGTGTATGTGCCTGTGTATGAGCCTGTGTATGTGCCTGTGTATGTTGGCCGTGTGTATGTGCCTGTGTATGCTTGCCTGTGTATGGTGCCTTATGTATATGTGCCTGTGTATTGTGGCTTGCCTGTGTGATGTTGCCTGATGTATGTGCCTGTGTATGTGCCTGTGTTATGTGCCTGTGCCTGTGTATGTGCCTGTGTATTGTGCCTGTGTTGTGCCTGTGTATGTGCCTGTGTATGTGCCTGTGTATGTTGCCTGTGATGTGCCTGTATATGTGCCTGTGTATGTGCCTGTTATGTGCCTGTGGCCCTGTGTATGTGGCCTGTGTATGTGCCTGGTATGTGCCTGGTGCCTGGTGTATGTGCCTGTGTATGTGCCTGTGTATGTGCCTGTTGTATGGTGCCTGTGTATGTGCCTGTGTAGAGTGCCTGTGTATGTGCCCTGTGTATGTGCCTTGTGTATGTACCTGCCGCCTGTGCTGTGTATGTGCCTGTGTAGCTTGGTGCCTTGTAGTGCCTGTGTATGTGCTGTATATGTGCCTTGTATATGTGCCTGTGTATGTGCTTGTGTATGTCCTGTGATATGTGCCTGTGTTGTGGCCTGTGTATGTGCCTGTGTATGTGCCTGTGTATGTGCCTGTTATATGTGGCCTGTGTATGTGCCTGTGTATGTGCCTGTGCCTGTGTATATACCTGTGTATGTGCCTGTGTATGTGCCTGTGTATGTACTATGTGCCTGTGTATGTGCCTGTGTATGTGCCTGTGTATGTGCCTGTGTATGTGCCTGTGTGTGTGCCTGTGTATGTGCCTTGTATGTACCTGCGCCTGTGCCTGTGGTATGTGCCTGTGTATGTGCCTGTGTATGTGCCTGTATATGTGCCTGTATATGTGCCTGTATATTGTGCCTGTTGTATGTGGCCTGTGTATGAGCCTGTGCCTGTGTATGTTGCCTGTTGTATGTCCTGTGGTATGTGCCTGGTATGTGCCTGTGTATGTGCCTGTTGTATGTGCCTGTGTATGTACCTGCGCCTGTGCCTGTGTATGTGCCTGTGTATGTGCCTGTGTATGGTGCCTGTATATGTGCCTGTTATAATGTGGCCTGTGTAGTCGGTGTCCTGTGTATGTTGCCTGTGCCTGTGTATTGTGCCTGTGTATGTGCCTGTGTATTGAAGCCTGTGTATGTGCCTGTTGTTATGTGCCTGTGTATGTGCCTGTGATGTGCCTGTGTATTTTGCCTGCTGTATGTGCCTGTTGTATTGTTGCCTGTGTAATTGTGCCTGTTGTATGTGCCGCGCCTGTGTATGTAGCCTGTTATAATGTTTCCTTGGTAGTGCCTCGGTATGTGCCTTGTGTATGTGCCGTTGCATGTGTATGCCTTGTGCATGTGCCTGTGCATGTGTATGTGCCTGTGTATGTGCCTGTGTATGTGCCTGTGTATGTGCCTGTGTATGTGCCTGTGTATGTGCCTGTGTATGTGTATGTGCCTGTGCCTGTGTATGTGCCTGTGTATGTGCCTGTCAGTTAGCTTCTTATGGTTGCAGGGCCCGCTGACACGCAATCAGGTCAATTTGTGCCTGTCATGGTGCACAGAGAGCCTGCCTGAAGTGCCTGCTATAAAGCCAGTAGGACCTTTCCTGAAGCTGACCTCTGCCATCTCCTCGGCTGAGTTTCTGAGAACGTGCTGATGCCAGTACATCTGACCTGCCCCCCTCTCTCATGTGCCGTTAGTCCTCCAAGGCGGAGCTGCTGCCCATCATCAAAGGAATCAAAGATGGCGGCGGCGCACTGACCGCCGCCGGACTTAAGTTCTCAGGTGAGAACCTTAGACACGTCTGGCAGTAACCGGAAGACACTGATGAGACACCAGCTCGTGCCGGTGGGGTCAGAACGGGAGTCTTTGGACTTTGGGAGAATCGGCGACTTGAGGTTCGAGTCTTTAGGAGACTTGAGGTTCGAGTCTTCAGGAGACTCGAATGACTCCCCAAATGTGGTAAAACTCGGTAAGAGTCTAACACAGCAAAATCGATGGGGCCATTACTAAAAACTTCAACGAAACCCAAAACACAGCATTGTGCTGAGCCCTGTGATAGCGTGCTAAACCCAGGGAAATGCACCAAAACTATCAGACCCATGAAGCTGTCAATGGCTATTCCGGCTGTTTCAAGTGGGAACTTCGGTTAGTTTGGAGGGTCAAGTACAATCATGAAAAGTGTGTCGAGTGGTCAGACTATATCGAGTGTGTCAAGCGCTTATGGCTCACATATCTGATATGATATCGCATTTGAACCGTGTCACCGAACGAGAAGTACTAGATATAGCCTTGATAATCAACCATGCTGGAAAGAACAGAGATATGGGGGCGGACCGTGTCCAGGTATGTCGGGCACGTAAAAACTTTCGTCATCTAAATTCTGCCGGCCAACAGGAATTGTACGGATCGGTTGGTGGTGAGGTCAGGACCAGCGCAACAAGCTCTGCTTTAGCGCGGGTCCTGACCTCGGAAAGCCACATCCATACAAAACATTCGGAACAAAATTTATAAAAAAGATACTGAGTTTTGAAAGGCACACCCTTTGAATTTGACAGATAATGTAACTCATTCTCCGTTTGCCGATCTCTTAACTTAACCTGGCAGGACCAAAGCACATCTTCTTCCACCAGACAGGTACAGGTCACTGCAAAAGTAATGGTAGGTACAGTGTTCCAAAATGTGTTGATTTGGGTGGGAAATGACGCCCAAAAGTGAATAATGTTCCACTCTCCCCATTTCAGGTCGCTCCTGGAATGGGCAGAGTGAAAATTATCTACTTTTCGGTGTCATTTCCCACCAAAACCAACACATTCTGGGACACTGTACCTACCATTACTTTTGCAGTGACCTGTACTAAGTTCTTCCCAGCTTAATCGTAACTCTCCCCTTTCTCCCCGGCAGGTACCAAGTACATTTTCCTCTCAGGTAACGCTGGTAAGTGTATTCGGGCCAAGAAGGCTAAGGTGGGCCTGCACGCCGCCATGACGGACAAGACGGTGGTGGTGGCGCTGTATGAGGACCCCGTGCAGCACGGCGAGTGTGCCGCCGTCGTGGAGGCGTTCTGCGACTTCCTCAAGGGTAAAAACTACTGACCGGTGACACAAAGAAGAAGCAAGAGCGAAGGAGTGACGAGAGGTGTACTACTGGCCGAGGTTCAACGAGATGGTGGTAAAGAATAGCATGAGGGAAAAACTGACGAGAGGAAGACTGTTGACCGCGGATAGAAAACATGGTGAAAATAAGTAAGGACATGAAAGCAAGGGGAAATTCTGTGGATGATGAAATAAAAGGTGTTACGAGGAAAAAAGGTGTAAAGTGGAAAGACGAATACCGCGGCTGTGATTTGTTAGGACTGTGAAACAAACCAAAGTCAGGTAACATCACTCAACAGGAGTAACAAATCAACGATCCCGCGTGGTAACACAAAAAATCAAACGACCGCTGCCAAACGCTGCAAACACCGTATCGAGCGGAACGAAATGGTTTGCGACCACGTCAGTGCATTAGCATAGGTGTCATAGAGCTATAATATGTGCATTTATCTCCAATACAAAGTAGCTGAAGTATATCAATAAACATACAGACGAGCAACCTATTATTCCCGTATCAACGAGCCTCACCCTCTGAAAGTCCATTCGATTAACGGCTGGTGAGAGAGCGCATGCTGTATCCGTCAGTTCAGCTGCGGGTACAGCATGTCCTGGCAGGACTACGTCAACAAGCAGCTGATCGCCAGCGGCTCCGTGCGGGACGCGCTCATCACCGGCCTGGACGGCGTCATCTGGGCCGGCAGCCAGGGACTGACAGAGGTGAGGAACACGGGGCCCGCAGCCACGGAACGCAGGTGAGGAACACGGGGCCCGCAGTCACGGAACGGGGGTGAAGGACACGGAGCCCGCAGCCAGGGAACGAGGTAAGAAACACGAGGCCCGTAGCCAGGGAACGGGGGTGAGGAACACGGGGCCCGCAGTCACGGCACGGGGGTGAGGAACACGGGCCCGCAGTCACGGAACGGGGGTGAGGGACACGGAGCCCGCAGCCAGGGAACGGGGGTGAAGGACACGGGGCCCGCAGCCACGGAACGGGGGTGAGATATGTATTCTGTTAGATTGATTATCCGATAATGAAAAGCACGATTGCTCCCTCATGCCTGGCTAGTGGCTAGCACTTGGCAACGCTAAATAAACCACCAACAGGATCGCAGCCACCACCGTCAACACAGGCTGAGCCACCCACTGGTGTCTCACATTGAGCCACCCACTGGTGTCTCACATTGAGCCACCCACTGGCCACTGGTGTCTCACATTGAGCCACCCACTGGTGTCTCACATTGGACGACACCACCCAGCCGACACTGGAGCGCTGTCTCTCGTCTCAGAGTCACCCTGTGACGAGCCGATGACCTCCGGCTCCCCTCCCCCACCCACAGCTCCCCGTCTCTGCCGCAGATCAAGCCGGAGGAGGTGCAGGCCGTGCTGGCCTCGCTGAAGGACGGCGGAGCCACGCTGGAGGAGGCCGGCGGCATCCGCGTGGCAGGTAACCAGCCAGTAACCAGCAGTAACCAGCAGTAACCAGCAGTAACCAGCAGTAACCAGCAGTAACCAGCAGTAACCAGCAGTAACCAGCAGTAACCAGCAGTAACCAGCAGTAACCAGCGGCGAGCAGCTGTAGTGAGGCAGCCAGGTGGTTACCAGCAGTAGCCTGGCGACAGCGGCTGGCAACTAGCTCATGGCACCATGGCACCTGAGTCGCCTGCTGTAGTCTCTACACTGCAGACTCCCGATACAGCCGCCGCCACCGCTGATCCCATACCCACTGCTCCCTCGCTATTCTCTGTTCACACGGATCCTTTTGTATGCATGAGCGGGAACCTATATCATAAGGAGCAGGCGCGAGTTGTCACCAGATTGATATCATGCCGCCAGAGACGACCTTTGCTGATTTGGGGCTTGCGGACGCCGTAACTCCGCGGCCATTTGACCTTTCTTAGAGACGACCTTTCTTCGAATGCCTGCGACATTCCTTCGTAAAGTCATTGAAGACACTTCTTTCGCCAGTCGGCCGTGACACCTGTGCTGACCCTGACAGTCCCTTCGGACATCTCCGGCAGGCACGAGGTACCTGTACCTGGACGGCGCTCCAGGCGACTTCTTCACCTGTAAGCGGGCCCAGGTGGGTCTGTATGTGAGGCAGACGGAGCGGGTCGTGATCGCTGCTCTGTACCAGGACCCGGCCACGCTGCAGCAGTGCGAGGCCTGCGTCACCAGTCTCTGCCGCTACCTCGCCAACAAGGGCTTCTGACGCGGCACCAGGATCTACCGCTACCTCGCCAACAATGGCTTCTGACGCGGCAAGGGCTTCTGACGCGGCACCAGGATCTACCGCTATCCTCGCCAACAAGGGCTTCTGACGCGGCACTAGGAATCTACCGCTATCCTCGCCAACAAGGGCTTCTGACGCGGCACCAGGATCTACCGCTATCTCTCCAGCAATGGATTCTGACGCGGCACTAGGATCTGAAGCTAGCTCTCCAGCAACGGCTTCTGATTTCACACCAGCTTCTGACTTCACTGACAGCAGCAGTGGCTTCAAAAGTACATCGGATAGGATTGTTGCCCCAAAGCAAACGAGGGTCTATAAAGTGGCGGACGGCGCGAGAGGGCTGTGTGCTGTGAGCAGCACCCGTACAAGCCTGCCAGAAAAAAACAGCTGCTTACCACGGATCAGATTGACAGAGGCAGCGATTTGCGTGCCTGGGCTAGGCGCCAGATTGTTGAATTGCCATTGGGCGCGCGCAGGATAGGTGCATTGTCATCGGGCGCAGCATTGGTGTCTTCCCAGAGCGAGCTGCGAGGTTAAATATGTTAGTTTTGTTTCTCAAATGCAAGCAGTCAGCACAGTCCGGTGTCTCTAGTCGGAAAAGAACACGTTTTTTTAGCGAGTTTGCACCACAACAAAGAGAATCGTGCTAAAACACGAGACAAAAAACATCTCCTTCCGGTAGCGTTTCAGCGCTGCGTTTGTTTGTGTGTGTGTGTGTGTGTGTGTGTGTGTGTGTGTGTGTGTGTGTGTGTGTGTGTGTGTGTGTTTGAGCCGAGATTCCTGGATTTCAGGCGTCTGCCGCTGGATCGCTCAGTCCCCGAAGGGAAATGTTGAGACAGCCGACAATTTACGAAGTGAGACAGGGCGTGAGAAACAATCACACACGCAGCTCACATTGCGGTAACCATGGGAAATGCAGGTACAGTCGACAACTTTGATATCAACTCTAGGACGACGCCGATCAACAAATATAGGAGAACTTAATTTGATGGATCTGCAATAATGCAAAATCAGTGATTCGAAATCCATCGTTCACCATAATAGGATCGTACTGCACCGCCTCTCCATCAGAGCCCCTACTAAGCTCGCCTCTTATCTGGGCGTCATTTCGCCGCTAAATGACCGTCTCTGGCGACCGACGCCATCAGCCCGTCATATCGGCCCTCAGCTGGGTCATCTCCATTCCAGGGAGGACGCCGGCAACCCATTCAGAGCCCATCAGCCCGTCATACCGGCCCTCACTAAAATGCCGGCCGGCCGGTCCACACACAATACTGGAGTTCATTGAGAGGCAGCAGCCAGTCCACCACCCTGCACACAATACTGGAGCTCATTGAGACGCAACGGCCGCCGTTCGTTGAAGCCAACCCTCCTAAAAAAGCAGCGTGCAGTCATCAGTATTGCGGCTCGCCCCGGTATTACGGTATCAGTACTACGGCTACTGACTACTGACCACCGAGGCAGTGCGGGCCGTCTGCGACTTACGACAGCGCAAATGTATTGCATATGACGGCATTTATATTTAGAATGTATTTACTTTTTAGACGATGCCGATGTAAGTTTAAGGGTGCTCGAGCTGTGGCAACTGCATTACGCTACAGCGTAGCTGAACTTTATCGAAGTCACCGTACAGCTGTCACGTCAAAGAGCGTCCACATCCGACCCTCAGAGCTTTTCCCAAGTGTTCCTATTGGCAGCGCAGCCGGCCGCCTCGGTATCCTCCGCAGCACCAACGGCTCTGCTGGCGCTGACAATCACGTGGCCGAGTCGCACACACACGCGGCAACGAGCCACTCATCACCGAGGTCACTGCGTCTGGCCCAGAGCGGCAATCAGCCGACCGCGGCACCAGAGTCGTCCGATCGAGCCGACCGCGGCACCAGAGTCGTCCGGTCGAGCCGACCGCGGCACCAGAGTCGTCCGATCGAGCCGACCGCGGCACCAGAGTCGTCCGGTCGAGCCGGCCCGATACAGTACAGCTGCACTGTCCGCCGCCAGTCAGCTCAGCTCAGCACCGCCAGTCAGCTCAGCTCAGCTCAGCACCACCGCCAGTCAGAGCAGCTCAGCACCGCCCTTGTGTCAGAACAGCTCAGCACCACCGCCAGTCAGCTCAGCTCCGCGCCAGTCAGAGCAGCTCAGCACCAGTCAGAGCAGCTCAGCACCAGTCAGATCAGCTCAGCACCGCCGCCAGTCAGCTCAGCACCACGCCAGTCAGCTCAGCTCAGCCACCAGTCAGAGCAGCTCAGCACCACCGCCAGTCAGCTCAGCACCGCGCCAGTCAGCTCAGCACCGCGCCAGTCAGCTCAGCACCGCCGCCAGTCAGCTCAGCACCGCCGCCAGTCAGCTCAGCTCAGCTCAGCACCGCGCCGAACAAAACGACCTTGGACGGCAGTATTCTGCGAGCCGACCGACGCCCGGCCAAAGGTCGCGTCGATTGGGTAGGGGTCGGAGGGCGCCGCCGCCGCCTGGTTACTGCACAGTCACCGCCTGGTTACTGCACAGTCACTGATGCGATACGAGGACGCGATGGCGTCAGCTGATGGTACGCACAGCTGTGGTGGGTGCGGGTCATTCGCGGGAGAATCGGATCTGATTGAGGCTTTCCGTTCGTATACAGGAAAGATATGTCCAGCGGATTCTTTTTCGTAATTGCTAATACTTGTGCGAAGGTTTGATAAAAACAAACACAAATGAGGAAAATTTACCACAAATCGAGACGGAAAGATAAGGTATTTATCGAACACTTGATAGCCATTAACATGTCACGGCACAGTTCCTTTCCACTCGTAAGTTCCGTGATTTCCACTGGTACAAGGGCCGCAAAAAGAGACAGATAAGATAACACAAATCGCCGGCTGAACTTCCGCACCACAAATAGCACAGACTGAGGACGCCGAGACTCTTACTGCACATTACATCACATCCCACATCACAGGACAAATCACTGATAACCTCACATCAGCCGCTCCTGGGATCAAGATCAGGATCATGAGCGCGCGTCAGGATCGGCTCACCTGTCCTCTGCAGAGAAGCCCAGGTTCTTGTTGAGGCCGTGCCGGATGTTGTCTCCGTCCAGACCATACGCGAGATACCGTTGGCAGACGCAGGACACTCCTCCAGAGCAACAACGCAATGGTTCGTACTCTACCAGCGCCCGACAGACTGTGATGGCAGGTCCAAGGCAGTCAGATGGCATCAATGCAGGTCAGATGACAGGTCAATGACCAGTCAGAGACACAGTCAGGGGTAGAATGGCAGGTCAGATGGAGGGCAATCGCAAGTTCAATGGCATGTCTCCAGACCTAGGACAGGCTCAGTACGCCATGGTCAGATGGCAGTACATGGCACGTCAGATGGCAGTGTCAACGAGTCAGAACGAGATATCATTGAATCATTGCACCGGCGCTTTCTCCAAACTTTGCGAACATGTCGAACATCTGAACACAACTTTGCGAACTATTGTATTGGATCCAGACCTACGGGAAATACCTCCATCAACCCGTTTGCCATCCTGACCCCGTCACCCCACTGCAACTATCCATCAGCAGGACTACCCAGTTCCATGCGTTTGTTTTTTTTTTTTTTTTTTTTTTTTGCAAGAGTGTGATGACCGCTGAGACGATGGCACTATTCCAGGAGGTAGATATTGAGGTTGAAATTTGTATAATAACATCCCAACAGTTGATGCTTCGGGCAGTCAGCTTACTGTATGTATTATGTAGGTAATTTCACTGCAAGTTCAGAGGACTTGAGTGTAGACAATAATGAGTGACGTCGACAAGTGACGTCGACATGACAAAAAAGTGGACTTGGGTGTGACTTTCCACTCATATTTGTGAAATTCAGGACACTGGGGTCAGCATCAGCATCATCAGCAGCAGCAGCAGCTGCGCCTCAGCAGCAGCTCACCGGTCAGCCAGATGGTGCAGCCCCGGAACTGTCCTCGCTCGCCGATAATCTGTCCGCGCTTGTTGCGGGACACATGTCCAGACTGGAAGGTGACGTTGGTCGCCTTCTACCGACACACAGGAGGACAACAGACAGACCGTCAGTCAGCCGCCAGTCGCATACATACATACATACATACATACATACATACATACATACATACATACATACATACATACCATACATACAACATACATTACATTACATACATACATACCAGCAAGGGCTGCCGATCTAGTTTTACCTCAAATCTGGTTTTGTCGTCAGTTTCTAGAGGTAAATCGAGAGGTCCATTTTCCGAGGATCATAGACTAGGTCCCCAGTCTGTCAGCGCTCTCCGCTCTCCCTGACGCGCTGGTAGTGTATTGAGGGCGGGGGGTTCAGAGCGTCGCAAATACTGATGTTTAAGGTGCCGCCTAGCGCCTACCGATCCAGGCGTTCCCTCTAGCCACTCCCACCCCCGCTGTCAAAGTTCAGTACAGCCACTAACCCAGGGAGTGGCCACTAGCGCAGGCAGCCGGTACTCAGTCCAGAGAGGAAACGTCCCTGCTGGGCAAAAAAATGCTCTGGGCCGTGACCACAAGGTCAATACTGGCACCGCCACCACCATCGATGGTGATTGATGTCTCACACCGCCACAACTGCTGTGACTATACGGCGCCCAGCCACCACCACCAACCATCAACTCCACCAGTAGCACCACCACCAACCAACACCAACCACCAGCAGCGGCACCAGCAGCGGCACCAGCAGCGGCACCAGCAGCACGGCGGCGCGCTCCACCCATTATGCCAACCATTAATTGCTGAGAGCGCGCCGGACGATATTGCCCCGGGCGGCGGCAGGCGTCTGGACTACCGACTGAGGTACGACGCGCCACTCCACTGGCGAAGGAGAGGTGCCGGGCGGGTGGGGCACTGCAGTGACAGCGGACGGACCCACTCCTCGCCAGGCCGGCGCCTCCTGCTCAGGCGTCGTTACTGGGCACGGCTGAAGCCGCCAGACGTGGTGATGTCTCGTGCGTTCATTCATAGTGACCATGGGTGGTGGTGGTGGCACCTACGCCTCAGGAGATGATACGTGTGTCATGTCTGCCTCCTCGTCGTGTCCACGCTAGCACTCTCACTCCTGTGGAGACAGTGGAAACTGTGATCCCAACCAAAACGTGGCATGCATGTTTGGCCTGCAAAACTTGGCCCATATTCAGCCTGGCATAATTTGCTACTTTTATGGGCAAAAATTAAAACGTTGATATAACCCTGCGGGGGCGTAGGAACTCATTTGAAGTTGGGGGGGGGGGCTGTAGCTGACTTTCGCTGTATATTTACACTTAGAGCAAAGTAAGGAGATTACTATCTTAAAATAAGAGTAACCATTGATAAACTGAGCTGTAAACAGAAGCTGGCCCCGTGATACTGAGCAACAACAATCACAAACAAACCAAGTAGAGGAGTAATAGTAAACTTCAGTCTGCAGCCCAAGACATGCCAGGAATTGTCTCAAAAGCAGCGCGTCACAGGGACAACGCACCCCGCCCAGAACCTCAACCTCACTGTCAAACTAGAGTAGCTCTGACACACCCAACTCCCTATGACTGGACAATGCACCCGCAGAACCTCCACGTATAAACTGAGTAGCCGGCCACACCAACTCCTATGACTGAACCAGCCAACCGCAGAACCTCACCGTCAAACTAGAGTAGCTCTGACACACCAACTCCCTATGACTGGACCAGGCCAGACCGGCAGCCAGCGCCGGAACGGTGAAGCTGACTGACACTGACTGGCACTGAGAGCTGCCGCAGCTCCGCGCTGGAGCTGTGGCAGCTCTCTGTAGCCGCAGCGCTGGAGCTGCGGCAGCTCTCCACAGCTCCGCGCTGGAGCTGTGACAGCTCTCTGTAGCGAGGGCCCACCACGGCTGCCGCACTCCTCGCTATCACGATGAGCTCTCCTCCGGGAGCTGATGGCTCCCATCAGCTCTCCTCTGGGAGCTGATGGCTCCCATCAGCTCTCCTCTGGGAGCTGATGGCAGCCCGGTGTAGAACAATACAACGGTGACAGCCTGCACCACGAAATCAGGAAACGCCATTCAAGCTCTCCTCTGGAAGCTATGGCTTCCTCCAGCTCTCCTCTGCGGACGACTGGCTCCGCTCAGCGCTCCCCGGGAGCTGATGTCCTCTCAGCTCCTCTGAGCTGAGCTCCCTTCTCAGCTCTTCTCCGGAGTATGCTCCTATCAAGCTCTCCTCCGGAACTGATGGCTCTTCTCACTCTCACTCTGAGCTGATGGCTCCTCTCAGCTCTCCTCGGAGCTGAGGCTCCCCTCAGCTCTCCTCTGAAGCTGATGCTCCCATCAGCTCTTCCTCGAGCTGATGGCAGCCCGATGTAGACAACCGATGACGACTGCACCACAAATCAGGAAACGCCATTAGCAGAAAGCAAAACCTGGTTTCTGATGTGAAAAATCTTGGAATAAAAAAAGAAAAAATAAACGAAAATTGCTTGGAAGCTTGCGTAAGAAAAAAAAAAAATCCCCAAGATTTTTACAGGATGGGTTACAAACCATGAATGAAATGATGACGACACGGAAACACCCGGTTGAAACTGCTTTTGTTTGTCCATGATCTACGTCCTGATAGAGCATGTTTTGTGCCAAACTGAACATTAGTTTTACACCCAGCCCTCGTCATTTCCCGCGCGTACCGAGCAGTGCAGCCTCCTGCCGGGTGAGCGGTACACCTGTCTAGTCTCTGTAATTGTACCGATATAGGTACATCAGCGCACATGTATCAGCGCAGCACATCCGGTACGTGTGAACGACGGAGCTAGCAGCGTGCACCACCTACACCACAGGCACGGCAGAGACTACCTTCGACCGCCCGACCCAGCGCAACCTCCTTCAACTACCCACCTACAACATACCGACACATTTCTGTTTACGGCACAATACCAGAAACTGACGAGATTCCGAACAAACTGCGATTTCGTTTCCTTGAGCATATATGTATAAGATTGTTTAACGTTACTTAGTTTTTCCTTTACCTATACTCAGGTGATCAGGCCATGAGTGAATTTCCACACATTTCGATCCGCCCCCGCCCCTGCGCCAGTGCCCCGGCGACGGGTCGGCCCCTCCCCCTCACCCCCTAGCGAGGCACGCGGTGACAATCAGCGGTGCAGTCGCTGGCGGCTCATCGTGAGACATGACCGCGCCATTACTGCATTATTCAGCGCCGGACAGCCGAGGTCACCGATTGGTGCACTGTCAGGTCCGCCGAGGAGCCGAGGAGCCGTCACGCCGTCACGCCGCCACGCCGCCGCGCCACGTCCGCAGTGACTCCCTCACCGGTGACCGGTTCGGTTTTAGACAGACCGAGCGGATACCCCTCGCAAAAATAATATAGGCGTATTCAGGGGATTTGAAGCCAATGGATAAGTCCGCAGGGTGGGGGAATAATAGTAATAGTAGGGGATAGATAGGGGAAATGTCCGCAGGGACGCCACCAAGGGAGGTAGCAATGAATGATGCTAATTACCAGGGATGCTATCAAGGAACGCATGTAGTCAAGGGAGGTATCAGTATGCAGTAATACTGGTAACGGTAAACGGCCACCGGCAACGAGCGTTCACAAACATCTGTTAAAGGAACACTGCCACCTTCCCAAAATATTCAATGTACGCCACTTTGGTGCTAAATAAGTTAAGTAATTGCTCCGAACGACGATTATGACATTTGTTTTTCTCACAAACAGTGCTTCCAAATTTCATTAATAGTTAAGTTTGAATATTTGGGCTGATGACGCCATATTAAGGAATTTAAGGAAATAGAGAAAGCCTTCACGCTACCAAATGTATGGCTAATGTACGACCAAATGTAAAACAAGTCGACTATCATTAACATTTAGTAAAGAGAGATGACGACATCGGCTCCGGGTCTATGTACCAATAGGTACACTATGGACTTATTTTTTCACAGATGTCAAGATCAAGTTCAAATTTATTTGTGATTCCACCTCGGTGATTGTTTTAACTTATACCATACATAATTTAAATGCCAGCACTAAAAATGATTATCTCAACTCAAATATAATATTGAGGTGGCAGTGTCCCTTTAAGGGATGTAGCCAAGGACATAGCAAGGACGCTGTCAAGGGACGAGGCTAAGGATGCAGTCGAGAGGCGCTCCAGGGAGGGGCATACAGGGATAATATCGGGATGAGCATTGGCATAGGAGGAGGAATGGCAGCACCGTTGCCAGACAAAGCTGATCAAAAACCGCTAGGCAATCCCAATAACCTCCATATTTGCGGAAACCCTCCAGAATCCTCGGAAAATGTAATTAAAACTCTATATTTACCTCTAGAAGCTGATGATAAAACCTTCAGATTTGAGGTAAAAATTGGCAACCCTGATTGACAGGATAATGATTCTGGCGCCACAACTGCAAGATTGTATGACCCCAAGTTGTTGCAATGAAAACGGCGAGGAATTCAATAGAAGTTGATCAAGGTCCCTGAACAGTGACAACAGAAAATCTCCGCAGTTTCGATTTCCTCATCCACAAGCCAATATCCAACAATCCCAGAGCCAAGTCACCAAAAGTTGCAGGTCAAGGTCATCCCAGGGTGAACATCGCAGACACAGCCAGCCTGGTGGGCGAACGAAGCTGTACAGTCGGCTCTTTGGACACTGGCCTCATGTCCAGGGGCGTGGCTTCTCCAGAAGTGTGTGTGGCGGAGGCGCTGAAGCTGGGAAAAATGCGATTAAGACCATTACAATCCACAGACATGCATATTTCTCACCAGATTTGACCCACTTCCTCGTCAAAGTTGGGGGATAAAGCCAAGTGGAGGGGGGCTCCAGCCCCCCAGGCTGAAGCCCCCTCAACTGAATAGAAAACTACACCCCTGCTCATGTCCATTGAATCCAGCGATGTAAATACGATCGTAAACCACCGTGCAGACCTTCGCGTGCTGCCAAGCGCTGCGCCGGTAGCGTGGCGTGACTTTGCTTTCCTCTAGCGATCTAAACTGGGCGCAATCGCAGACCTCTGCAGATTACCAGAGCGGAAAACCAGCCGCCCTTGGCCCCCACAAGTGTCGGCGTCCCGCTGTGAGGACCGTCCGAGATAGGGACCGTCTCGATTCAGCGACTCTTGTCAGAGACGGAGCTGGTCGAGCCGGCACTTGACCCACTGACCCCCAGTGAAGAGGGAGGGGAGGGAGGGCCTCTTCACTGGGGCACTCTCTCAGCCCCGTCTTCATCGGCGGCTCCTGGGTCCGACTACGGCTGTCTCCCAGCCGACTCACTCTCAGCGACCTGGGTCGGTATAGGTGGCGGTTTGTACCTACAGAAGGTCAATGCAGCAGGTGTTTGGCTGGCATTTCACTACCCACACTGCCAACACTGTCTGCATGCAGGGTGGCAGAAACCCAGCGGGCCAATGCTGAGGGAGGAATAGGGCCAACAAATTTGGGTACGAAGACGACGTGTCTAATAAGTTTGCTAAATGTACTGTATATAAGTAAAAATAGCTAAGATGAGAATTGAGAACCTTACAAGGCAATCGACAAAATAAATAATTAATTTCGTGGCATAAACTGGTCAACTGGTTACGACCACATCGTACAATAAATCAAACGGTCATATATTGAATGAAAGCCTTTGGAATGTCAAACAAATGTAACTTAAAACACTCGAGGACGACAAACCGGGACAAACAAGCTTTTAGCCCAGCAGCACCATACGGAAAAGTCGCCCATTATTGACCCTGGTAACGGCTGGGCAGTAGCCCCGGCCGTGAGTGAGTCACCACACCCTAGTCAACGGCGGCTGTTGACTTGACTCTCAAGTCTCAGCTGGTGACCCGTCAGCGGGCTGACATCACCGTCCTCTGAGAGTTTGTCGACGCCGCGTCCGACTCACTTCAGCGCAGTTCCCGGGCCAACTTCAGGGCACACTCGGGGAAAGTTCCCCACTACTTCAGAGGCAGATTCCGGCAAATTTCAGGCCAGTTTCCGAACTCAAAAGCGGGTCGGATGAAGCAGCAGCCCTGCAGCTGCTCCGCGATGCGAACAGTTATTTTCCGCTATCGCCGTTCCGACTCAGTGCACAACTGCACAGGTTCTCATTGTGTTGTTAGCTCTGAACTGTATGGTAACACACATACCGTGTTACATGATGGGGAGCCCAGCACGGGCACAGCACTAACCGCACTCGCACTGTGTGGAATGGGCTGGGCTATATCCAGGGCACAGCATAACCTGCCGATTTAACGGATCGCCGAGTCCAACGATCTTGGCGCTGTTTTTTCAATGATAATGATGATGATTGATTGGGGTTTTAGGGCGGACCGACAGCGAAGGTCACAGTTCAATTCATGCGGCCTTTACAAGCACGTAGCCAGGGGGGCGTCGGCGACGAACGCCCCCCTCCCACCACCGGAGGGCCCCTTTTCGAGGCCCGACGGGCCATTTTCGGCGCGCTGCGGAGCGCCGAAAAGGGCCGACGAGACCGCGCAAAGTGCGGTATCATGGAGCTCTTTTAAAGTTGGAAGACCACGCGAAGCGTGGTTTTCAGAGAGCTTAAGCACTTCAGAGGTTCTTAAGCGGCACCAGGGCCCTCTCTAAAAGATCAGGGCGCCCTTAAACGTTCAAAAAAGCACTGTGCGTGCATGTCAGAGGGGCCCCTGGACAAGCCGAAAGGGCCCTGGGTGGGCCAGAGGCCAGGGGCCCCTGAAGTGAACATGCCGAACATGCCTCTGGCCAGCACAAACCCTGGGCAGGTCGGAGAGAGCCCTGAGCATGTCAGAGCAAAAAGGCAGCCAGCGCAGTCTGACCAGATCGGAAGGATCTCTGAACAGGCCGAATGGGCCCTTGATACACAAGAGGGGCTTGTTGGAAGGTTAGAGGGTTCCTGGTCAGACCGGAAGGACCTAAAGCACGTAGAGAATCTAGATGAAGATGAAATACAAAGATTATTTATTTCACAATAAAAATATCAAAATATGAGATTTCGGGTATACTGTAACAGTGTAACACCCTTCGTCAACGATTAAGAGACATTAAGTAACAGTTGAAAGCACCGGTGTCGATTTGTATACTTTTGGGGGGCTCTGGCCCCCCAATAATGTCAAATTTTAACATTACGTATAAGACATTGCATGGCAAGAATGGAATTATAATCTATAAGTTTAGCATTGGGCCCCCAATTATTTTCAGAAACTGACACTCCTGGTCGAAAGCTTCGATTTTAATATTGTCTTGTGGAGTAAGTCCTCTTTGTATTTAATATATATCACCAACTCCACATCATGACTTTTGCGGATCCCAGATGAGTTCCGAACAGGTCGGACGGCCGTTGAAAGGGTTAGAGGGCCCCTCGACGATCTGAAAGGCACCCGGGCCTTTCAACAATAATAATACAGTTGTCCAGGGAATATAATTCAAAAATTGTGCGCCACTCCGCGGCGCAATTATTTTGAGAGATTCGAGTCTTGAGCTTAGAAAATATTTGAAGTTAGTATATAGCTGATTCCAAATGGGTGTCGCTGGTTCCAAAGTTGATATGGCAGTTCACTAACTCCAGCTCCTAAAAGTTGGTATTGCCCATCCATAACTGTCATCTGCATTCTTAATCCTTTTAATGTGTCTTTTCATCCGTTTTCTTTGGCCCTTTCAACGCTCGGGAAGGGGACCTTTCGAGGCGACCCCCCGGACGAAATCCTGGCTACGTGTCTGGGCCTTTCTCACTGACAAAAAGACACTTTGGAGCATGAATTCACACCGCTCACAATTCAATGTTTAGCATGCGATTTTAATGAGAAAAAAATCCGAGAACACGAGCTTATTTGTTGTAGGTATCAATTAATGAGTTATTGATTGGCTTTGAGCACTGAATGTTGATCAGATCGCCTGTTCAACAACATTATCAAAACAATGTAAAAATAACACAAGATATTTAGTCATTTTCATCTATAAATAAATAAATCACATTCAAAACATAGTGCATTATAAAACACAATTTGTGATAAATTGCTATATATTTGTATTTGTTAAATGCCAGGAATAAATTAAATGAATGTGAAATTAAAAAAGTAAAACTCTGGTCAGATAATTGTCAAGATAATGGTGGTAAGACCAGTATAACGGAGTTGTAAATCGGGTCCCGAACCGGAACCTAATCGGGTCCCAAACCGGAACCTAATCGCCTCATCTAACGCACGACTGACCAGTCATACCGCGCGGCCAGCCGTCTGGAACAGACAGCCGCGGACCATGACAACATCAGCGACACAGGCGAGACGGCGTCAGTCCGGGGGGAGGCGCGGCCACTCACCCCGCGACGTCCGACGGGCGGCATGTCGACTGAGTACACTGTCGGTCCCTCTCTGTCACAGCACACTCTGCGGCTCCACACTACACAGCTGAGAGACACCACCACCGCCCGTGACCAGCAACCACCGCTCACAGCGACAGCGACACACGGCGACCGCCCACCACAGCGGCACACCGCCACTATCGCCGGCCCGCCCCCGCCCCCGCCCCCAGCGGCGGCGGCGGCGGCGGCGGCGGCCCAGGTGTCGACAGCACACGCGTTTAATCTGCCGATGATAATCTGCCGGCCACAGCCCGGTCACACGCGCCACCGGCCAGCCGTTAGGCGTGATAACCAGAGACACTACCACCGAAAGCTGTCCGAGATACATACATACGCAGCTCGGAGACGGAAGCCCGGTCACTGCTCTGCTGTTGGCTGCTGTTTGTATCATGATTATAACGGTGGCACTGGCGGGCTCGTCAGACGGAGAACACGCCAAGCTGCTACCCGTGCGGACAGATGGGCTTCGGATGGAAATACGTTCTGTCAGCAGCAGCCATATTGTTGGCTAACTGTTTCTCAGGACATGCTGAAGTGCTGGGCGTCATGACACCACTGTTCTCAGGACATGCTGAAGAGCTGGGCGTCATGACACCCTGGATTGTAATGCGCCGTCCGATTGCGCACCAATCTACCGGAATCCGCAACCGTTACCGCACCCGCACGGTTTCTTCTACGTTTCTTTGCGACCGTCCGCCCGGCTCTGCAAAAAGCGGCCAGCGGCCGTCGCCGTCACTCGTGACGTGGCGCGACGAGGTACACGTACACCTACCGCAGCGCCACGTCACGGCGCCCCGTCACGTTACCGCGTCACGTGTGACTGCTGAGCGTGACGGACAGGTCGGCCGCGGCGCTAGGTCGGCGGAGAGAGACAGGTGGCGGGGAGTGCTGACGAGTTCAGCAGGACCGTCCGGCCGACGGCAGACCAGAGGGATACGTTTACAGGCAGGGGGGGGGGGGGGGGCAGAATACAGCCAGTGAGACGCACAGCCCACACAGCTGGTGGCAGGAGAATAGGTGGGACAGGGGACATATGGGTAGGTGGGAAGGGGACATGTGGGTAGGTGGGAAAGGGAACATGTGGGTAGGTAGGACAGGGGATATGTGGGTAGGTGGGACAGGGACATATGGGTAGGTGGGACAGGGGATATGTGGGTAGGTGGGTACATCGGTTGATGGGTAGGCGGGTTGGCGGGTAAGCAGACATGTGGGATGTGTAGATGGATATGTGAGGAGGCGAGTAGGACAGCCAGACAAGCAGGCTGAAGAGGGCACACCAGTGATGTTGATCTGGTGACGGAACAAAGCCAGTGGTGAATTGGTGATGAGGTGCAGACCCATCTACCCACATGTCCAATCCGCTCACCGCCAGCTATCCCACAGCGAACACAACTACCTGAGGTCACAATTGGCCAGGCGCCTCCAACGATCGCCTTAAATCCACCACACAGCTGAACGGCATTCGAGTCTCAGCTATCCCGGGAGACATTCCACCATGCATCGCATGCATTGATTCATTCATTCGTTGGAAACAGTCCGCCACTAAGGTGGCCGTGTCATAATTGATCGCCGTGTTGTCCGGACGAACAGAGAACGGTCCGACATCTCTCATCAGACCGGCCTCATCACGACTGACACGGGCAGCATACAACCAGAGCAGCCGCGGCGCCCCTCAGTCCCCCTCCTCCTCATCACCACCATCATCACCACCACCACCATCACCACCATCACCACCATCACCACCATCACCACCATCACCACCATTCTCATTACAGAGCTGTGACAGCGCCATTCGCTCTCACCGGCGGATCTCAGACCTGCAGCTCGGGCGCAGATTGGTCCGCTCCACCGCTCCCCATATCGGGCCCGAGCAGCCTAATTAACGCGCCACGGCCCGCTCAAAGGTCACTGCCCACCAGTGGCGTATTTATAAATCCGCCAAGGGGGGGGGGCAAGCCCTCAAGGGGCGCCAAAATCCACTCATGAGGGCGCCGTCAGCGAAAAAAAAAATGCTGAGCGGGGTGGAAGGCTCCGATAAATTTCCGAGGGCACCTATGATATTACCAATTTGGTACTTGTCACCTCCCAAATATACCCTTTAAAGGCGCACCTCCGAGTCCAATGTTACCTCTGCAAGGCGCCCTCCCAAATATCTCCGAAAGCGCCCTACGATACATCTCCTAGGGCATCCTCTCAAATAGCTCGAGAGACACCCTCTGTGATACTGGAGGCGTCCCCGCCTCACACTCAGCGACAACGGCCTTTTGGGAGGTATATAGGGAGCGCCCTTGGGCCCTCGGAGATATGTATCTGAGTGGGTTGATTGGACTATGTGAGAAGGCGCCTTAGAAGTGCCAATCGCATCTTAGGGCCTGAAGGTATGGGTATGTGAGAGCGCGTCTTTCAGAGATGATATCGGAGGGCGCCTTCATAACCGCCTTCTCGTATATGTATCGGAGAACACCACCGTACGTGTATTCGAGGACGCCGTGTTTGAAGGTATGTGGAGCGCCATGCGGAGACGTATTCGGAGGGTGTCTTTTGGAGCCGTGCAGAGTTATCATTTGGGTGAGCGTTTCTTAAAGGTGCATGGGGGGCGCTTTGGAGGTATGTAGGAGGCGCCTTCATGTTGGATCGGATGCACCTGAATATGTATGGGAGGCGCTTTGGAGGTTTGTTTGAGGCGCCTCAGGAAGTTATCAAAGGGCGCCTGTGAAGCATGTGGGGAAATAGCGTAAGAGACTTTATTGAGGTCGCCTTGAGCTATGTGGGAGGGGCGCCTCTGCAAGCAGTTTTGGAGGGCGCTTGAAGGAATGTGAGGGCACCTTCAGGGATGCTACCGGGAGCGCGCCTCACATATCAGTGAAACGCGCTTCATATCCAGCCGAGAGCGCGCCCTCACATTCAGCCCGATGGGCGCCTTCGGCGCCCTATTACTGAATGTGAGGCGCATTTCATGAACCCGAAGGCGCTTCGGCGTCTATCGGTGCATAGATGGCTTTCTTCGGTTTTCCTATACTTCTTCGGCGCCAAAGGGGAGGGCATGGTGTATCTTCACGGTGACCCCCCCGTAAATACGCCCCTGCTGTCCACGGCTCTGATCGGCCAGGCTGGGGAGACCATGGGCTGCGGAGCTGCCGCCAGGACAGCTGTCAGGCTGAGTGTGACATTGCTCCGGCATATACACAGCGTAGGCGTTGCGTGGGCATTGCGTAGGCACAGCGACAGCGCAGGGCTGCCGTCAGCATCAGGCCGACAGCAATACCACCTCGTCTGTGGTCCTGCACAACAAGCTGCCGTCCTGGCCGCCAGCACTGCGGCTTTGATCACTGACAGGACGACCTGGCCGCCGGCACCGTGGCTTTGACCACTGACAGGACGACCTGGCCGCCGGCACTGGCTTTGATCACTGACAGGACGACCTGGCCGCCGGCACTGTGGCTTTGGTCACTGACAGGACGCAGTGACGACTCCTGACTTCCATCTCACGTCCGAGCCGGGCTACACGACACAATACAAAATGTCTGAATCTTCCAACACACGACCCAAGACGTTTGTGAATGTCATACAGCCCAGCGATATTAATCATTTGATACCAGTCCACGGCCATCCCTGAAGCTCCAGGTTCCAGGCACACCATTCATAACACAGTCCAATGCGTCTGTAAGTGATTCAATCTGACCCGCCTCTAATATAGTAATTATATCCAGCAGCAATAGCGTGTAGCACAGTGATATCCAGCGGCAGGAATAACAGGCCGCGCTAATCATCTCATTATCTCAACCTAAGATGTCTCTGAGAGCGATCTGATCATCACCGGGTAAGACGGCCGCGGATGTCCGGAGCAATCCTTTTACCGCCGCGGTCGCCACAACAGACGGACGGCGACAGTGGCCCGTCACTTCAGAGACGCCTACACAGACGCCGTGGCGCCGGGGTGTCGGCTGACACGCCCTGCTCAGGGCGCCCTCTCTCCCCTGCCCTGCTCAGGGCGCCCTCTCTCCCCTGCCCTGCTCAGGGCGCCCTCTCTCCCCTGTCCCCTGCTTAGAGCTGGGACGGCCGGTCTCCGAGTCTCCCTGAGTCAGAGTCGTCCGTCCGATAGACTCGAGTCGTCAGCGGGCCTCTTCAGCCAGAGCTGGCGGAGTCGATCGAACGGCGCCGCCCAGCTCAGAGAACTTTGAAGTCGGAGCTGGCGGTCCCGATACTTGTGGCCGCCATCGACCCAGTACCGGGACCGGCCTACCAATCACCCGGGCCGGTGTACGGGACCCAGTACCGGGACCGCCCTACCAATCACCCGGGCCGTGTACGGGACCCAGTACCGGGACCGCCTACAATCACCCGCGGCCGGTGTACGGGGACCCAGTACCGGAGACCGCCTTACCAATTCACCCGGGCCGGGTACGGGACCCAGTACCGGACCGCCGGCACCGCCCTACCAATCACCCGGGCCGGTGTACGGACCAGTACCGGGACCGCCGGACCGGCCCTACCAATCACCCGGCCGGCTGTACGGGACCAATCACCCGGCGCGGTGTACGCGGACCCAGTACCGGAGGACCGCCGGACCGCCCTACCAATCACCCGGGCCGTGATACGGGACCCAGTACCGGGACGCCGCGACGCCCTTTACCAATCACCCGGCCGTTGTGCGGGGCCAGTACCGCACCGACCTCCCATCTCCAATCTTACCAAGGTGCCGTCAATGCGCAAGGTACGCATTCCCGTTAAATGGAGTGCTCGAATTGCTCTGCACTTATTCGGTAAACACGGCGTTCGGTTCACCTCATCTCGTTGGAAAAAATAGCCGGTCGTAAGGATTAAATGGATAGGATTGTCCCGGTTCGATCCCGGGTCCAGGAAGTTTGCAGGCCGGCGCACCAATATGCCGTACCTACCCATTCACGGCATCTGGTAAGACTGGGCCCTGGCCGGTGTCCGGGGTGGTGTGACCCAGTACGGGGACCACCCTGCCTTGCCGGTGACCCTGCCCAGATGACGAGACTGACGTGGGTCCAGACTCAGAGCCGTTTGAAAACAAGGTCCGCTCAGCTTAAATTGCCAACGTTATCTTGCAAACAAGGAAATGTATCAAAGTTCACTCGATTTCGATCATGTAAGGGAGAGCAAAGAGCCCGATGGCCCCACTGAAACCGCCCCGTTGCTCCGGGCGGTGTCCCGGGCGGTGTACAGGGCGGTGTCCAGGGCGGTTTGGTGGACGGGGGGGGGGAGGAGGTGGCCGGTGACCCGGAGAGCAGCGGCCGCAGCAACAGGCGTCTCTTCAGAGCGAACCTGTTGCTCTCTGCTGACTGCTGCGCCGCGGGCCTGCCCCGGGCGCCGCCCGTCCCGCCCCCCGCCAGCCAGCCAGCCAGCCAGCCAGCCGGCCGGACGGCCGCAGCAGTAGGAGTAGATCACGCTCTGGCTGACATTATGGTAAAAGACATACCAAAATCTGCCTGTGTATGTAATATCAAAATATCTGCATCCACAGGCATCGTTCGGTATGCCTTAATACCACACTAACACATTCCAGCATTTAATCAAAATAGAGATAAAAAGAGAAACAGAAGTAATAAGACGAATTGCCATTACACAACTAGAATTTAACCTCTGAAGTAGGAACAATAAAATGCAAACAATGCTAACCCACCAAACATCCAAATAGATATAAGGCCACTCAAGAGGCAGCTCTCAAAGTATCGTTTCATGCCAACACGTACAGGCAATATATAAGCCGACTCAAGATGGGCAGGCTCGTTCAAATGTATCGGCCATCCAACAAGACGCACAGGTCCCTTATCAGGCCGTCACACGAGACTGAAGTGCAGCGTCAGCTGTCTCCATGTGGACCGTCCGCCAGATCATACAACCGATCACAGCCGTCATCCGCCAGGCGAATCAACTCCGCATGTCAGACCAGGGGCAGCCTCCCTGCGGGATGAGTCACACTAATACAGAGGAATACTCCAGCCCCCACCAAGGTGACATCTAAGTTAGACGTCACCAAAGTTCATGGCCCTTCCCAACAAAAAACCAACGGGGGAATGCGATGGGTGATCTCCTGAAGACCCCCTAATGAGAAATTGTTGGCTCACCATACCTTTATGGATTCGTGAAGATGGTACAGCTTGCAGGAAATGGGTCAGTTGATTCAAGGCCTCAGAATACTTCGATTCTACACATAGTGTTTGGCCGTATATAGGCACCCGGGCCAGACAGTGACTCAGATCTGGCCTAACCTAGTTCAGTAACCTGGGAATATTATCGATGGCGGAAGAATCTCAGGGAGGGAGGGGGTGACCGTTTAACCAGATATGAACTATTCACCGACAATCAGGTTGTCACAAAAAAATTACCAAAACCCACTACCCTTTTTTTTGTTGTTTTTGGTGTGGTTTTTTTAAACAAAAAAAAACAACCGGGTTTTGGCATCAAAATGGTATTGAAATCAAGGTTCTCCTGACCGTTATTTTTTGTTTAGAAACAAAGAGGATTGGGCATCATTGAGTTTGATCTATTTTGTTTCCAGATTTAAGATGAGTAAAAGGTAATAATGTGTATTTCCCTCATTCCACCATTCAGGGCTCGCCAAACTCTTGTTAAGGAACAACTGTTTCCATTGAATCCCATCTCCTATTGACCTAAGAGATGCGATATTTGAAAATGTTGTAATTTTAATCGTTGGTAGTGTAGTATTTGGTACGTCGCATGCGATTCAAATTGCTCGTAACAGTCCTTTCGTAAGGATGTTTTGCATGCTTTGAAGTTTTCCAATGGGACATTCCAGCAGATATGCGCATGGCGAAGAGCGGGTTGAAAAACCCAAAAAAAAACCCACCCATAAACCACAAAAAGAAAAAGACACTTACCCAGTGGGTTTTGATGAAAAACGCCGGGTTTTTCCAACCCTGCCGACATCGGCCAATTGGTGCCTAGTCATACTGCAAAGCTGTCACCCTGATATCCTTTGCACCAATGTTGCATCATGTTAGGCAGACACGTAATATACCAGTCACATATGGCATCCAAGGTAACTCAACGGGTAACCGTCTCCGATAGCGTGCAGCCATGCTTTTGAGCGGTTTGGCCAGAAGAGCCTTGGCCAGAACCGTTTTAACGGCGTTGACAGCCTCCGGGGATGGAACTCTGTGGAGAAATCACACAATCCGTGGCCGAGCCGAGCAAAACAAACAACCCACCAGTGACGAACTGAGCCACATTGAGAGAGCCACGCCTCGCTCCAACCCATCAGACCAGCCAGCTTCCTCGAGTGACGACCGCAGCACACGGCCGCTGCTGACTCCTGAGGGAGGCTCTTATATACAGCAGCCCTGATAATCATCAGTCCAGTTACCAGTATCAATGAGCGTTATCATCATATGACGCTATATCGGACACTGGACCCCTGACACTACATCACACACATATACGTCCGTATATATACATTATACGTGTGACGGTCCGTCCACAGCCGCCAGCCTCTCCGCCGTACGTCCGTCCACAGCTGACGCCACCATTCAGCGGCCCGGCTATCGGCCAGGTCATCGACCTTCAGCTGCTCTGCACCAGCGCGGCTGCGTCCGTGACCGACTCACTGCACTGTGCAGACTGCGACTCACTGCACTGTGCAGACTGCGACTCACCGCACTGTGCAGACTG
>VOPJ01003087.1:0-11983 GCA_014673585.1 Semibalanus balanoides
TTTTTGACTGAGTGATGGTTTCCTAAGTGTAAGAATCTTATGACGTTATTTTGTCTTTTACTTTTTGATATTTTTTACTAGATACGAACAAATAAATACTTTTTTGGATTCAGGAGTGGTCTAAAACACGCATTTTTATGTATATTAATCACTTTTTAATTTTGATGTCTTCTTACCGTTTTTCTGGACGTGATCGAATCGAGGTTGCTAATGCTAATCGCCCATAGCAATTTTCATCTTCGGTGACGACTTTTGTTCCGAGGGGTTCATAACTAACCCAGACCTAAAAATCGATATATGTTCAGATAGCGAATTCAACGACCAAGATTTTGACGCAAACCAAATAATTTGATATTCATAACTTTAATAATTACGACGGTCAGAGCAAAACCGTTTTTTACGTGGTCGATTTTAGGTTATTCACTTGACCTGGAAGGTCACCCGTTGACCTGAAACAAAAAATGATATACCATTAGATTCCTTACATGACAGACAACATGCTGGTTTTACCAAGATTCTTATAGATAAGGTTGCGGATTAAGTCACGTGACCAAAATGAGCATTCGAAGCCGGGGATTTACCAAAGAAGAACACTCAAGGCAGGTAGCACACCTATTGCACACTTCATGTCAGTCACTAAAATTAAATACATTATGTGATAATTTCATTCTTATAGTCAAGAAATCAGTTGAAAAATTATAAATGTATAGTATTTGAATAAAGTAAAGAAGACCAATCAATCTACATGTCATAAAACAAAATGATATATTGCAATTTCTTGAAAAAAATGTTTACCGGTGACTGAGTATTCTTCTTTCAAATGAAGGCCACGCATGGAAAACTATCATCGTAGATATAATTTTTGCACATAATAAATAATTAATGCTTATACAAGACATCTTCATAGCAAAAATTGCCCTAATAACCAAGGTATTTATGTACGGAAAGCCTCTTTCCTATCTGTGCATGAAACACCGGCGGAAGTACTGGGTCGAACATTGTCTACTTGCGCCAGTTTTGTCAACAGCATGGATGAGGGCTCCCCGCCTCGCCCTTAAAGAAGCCGCTAAATGATATAAAACAAAGCATAATTATATAACATTTTTTTGACTTCAATAGATAGTATCTTATGATTACTTTAGCGTGATATGCAACGATTTTTGGAATCCCAGCTCGAAAATCATGAAATGCTTAGTTTTCGCCGCCCCGAAACAAATTCGTCGTAGCAGTTGCGTGTTAAAAGAAGAAGTCATTATAAACATCCCAAATCGAAAATACGTCACGTGATGTCGCACACCTGGGTTTTACGACGTTGCTCTATCTTGCTTGGTTTGGGAGTTAACAGGGGGCCTTTCAGGCCCACCCGTACGGCGAAGGTGAGAAACGTTTCCCGTAAGGCGAGGATTAAAGCTCTGGCATGTGTGGCAATGTTAACATCAAAATACGGACATTCAGGCGGAGCTTTTGTATATAAGTACGTACAAAATCTTATAAACTTTGAGCCAACGCCATCTTCGTGGTGTTGAGTAATAAGGGTGCTGCTCTACGATGACTTGTTTCGTATCAGTGCTATGCGTTTGCATGATTCTTGTATTGCGTGATACGATGCCTTGATCAATCGGCCAACTCGAGAGCATTACGTGCCAGATCTGTGATAAACCCACACCACTGTGAACGTGACCGCTGCCTGACACGGAACACAGAACTGCTCGCCGCACAGAAGCTTGCTGTCCGCACACCGGCCGGGTGGCTTCGCCCCTTTTCGGACCCCACTAGCACCGATCTGCGTTAAATAAAACTGATTTAATCGCGCTTAAAAGCAATATACGCCTTCTTCTGCCATTGACCCTGATACTTTGTTCAGCCACTTTGTTCAGAATTGCACAGTATCACGCCATTGAAACCTCCGTGGATAGGTATGGAAAAATTTGGCCCAAGTCATAAGTGACCTCAGGTCAAGAACCATGCTCATGAGCGTGGCTATTTGAGTTCTTGGAACTGCACCAGACTTTTTTATTTGTGTATTTGCAACTCTTCTTTGGCGTTCGGAATCCGCCAGTTTTGTGAATACATAGGTATATGAATTCGAATGGATTCGGAGCATGGCTTCAATAATTCCGCATTTCAACATCCTATCGTGCCGATCAATGTCATGTTATTCGTCGATACAGAGCATTGTCGCTCGTCGGCCTCTGACCTCTAGCGAACACAGCGAGACACACCATGCGACACCTGCTGCGGGACCAGTATGACAGCATACTTACAATCACAGTCTCTGACTGACAGCGGACGATCGCATCCCGTTGTCGGCCTCGATCTCGATGGTCTCCAGATAACCGGCCACATACCGTTAGCCGGAGGGCAGGGGACGCTCCGCTCTGTCGGTACATGACCAGTGTCGCGGCCTTTTGTGGCGCAGTGACACTATGTCAGTGTCGACCGGCGCCTCAGCCGCTGGCGGCGGCCAGTCAAGGGACATGCCCATATTGTAGCTCATAAATAATACATGTCGACATGCAGTGTTGAAACATTCATGAAGGTGTGACCGAGGTGAGCCTTTAGTGGCTCACAACCCGATCGCTGTGTTTGCGCACTAGGAGTTTAAATTGAGATTAAGTTCGAATGAACATTCTAGAATAAGCCATTATAAGAATCAAAACATTATGAGAATGAGACATTGCTTTATGACCATTGTTATGTGATCATTAAATGGCAAATAGCATAGTGTCTTACTGCTGTGGAACGTCCACCCTACAACATTTTAGAGCCTTTTGTTCGCCACAAATCGCGTGTTTATTTTAAGAATCATTGCAAATCAAACGATTCAATGAAGTCTTGCTGTTGGTTGGCTTCGACGAACATGAAAACTGTGGCTGCAAAACACTGTTGTTCGGCCGCATGAAAAACAAATCATCCCAGCAGCGTATCAATGAAATCCAGACTGGTTCGTTGCATTGAATGTTCTATGAAGCTGAATAAAATATGTTACTTTTTAATGGGGCTTATGCTTTTTTGTAAAGTCTATGTCGATAAATCATTTACTGCATACTCCGTTCGGTTGTAACTACTCTGCTGACACCGCCCAGCCGCTAAACGCACTCAGCTACACATTATGATAGCGTCACTCCGGCCAGTTATGTTTTGAGTTGAGTCGATTCCATTCCAAAATAAGCATGTTTGAGTAAATAGTGAGTCAGTTCCTTCTCCCAACGAAACAACTTGAGTCAAGAGTCAAATGTGCTGTAAGGTGTCTCATGAGCGTAAGCCTTCGATTCCTACGACGCAAAAAATATCATGTTAAGGACATTGTTATAACTATGATATGATCTACTATCACTACACATTCACAAGCATCACTACACATTCATACATATGCAAGTTTAGCTTGTACGGAGTCAGACTGGTAGTGTATTCATAATCATGGAGATCGGCACTTCAGCAAAAAATGAAGAAAAAAATGTAGAAAAACACCGCATAGTTATGAATGACACTATCAAACGAATGACATATGAATGACACTGAAAGTTGCTCACATTCATTTTATATATTCGACTAAACCATTTTTTCTGCTTCCTTGATGAGGATATTTGGGGTGTTGTAGCTCATGCCGGCTTTCTGTAGAAATTGTCGCCCATTGATTGCACCCTGCCTCGAAGTCAAAGGCCCAGCTATACCGATCGAGCTCTTTGAACCGATCGGGTCATGTTCTTCTCCATCTGCGCAGGAGAACCCAGTCGCCGACTCTGCACACTCTGCGCGCCCACGCCCACGGCACTTTCCTCTTCGACGCGAGGCCTAGGATGCATCATGCACCATCCTTGAAGCCCCGCAATTCCGGAAACCAGCAGCCAGGCAGCCGGTACACCCGTAGCGCCATCACCCCGGTTCACACGCGCGCAGCACGAAATGAACCAAAACCATATGCATCCACCGTAAATCCTCTTCTCCGTTGATCGATGTTGCACTGGATGAGCTAGCCAGAGGCCCGTCCGATGCCCTCGGATGCGTGCCCCCGGATGCTCCGTACGTTGTGGAACGGTCTGGCACTTGGCTCACCCCTTGGGAAAGACAACCCCATCGTGTCGCGGGCGAGTTCCCTCCGAGTCATGTTGATGCTACTGGAACCCACCGGGAGCCGTACCGTGGTCGAACTCATCAGCGACGAAACAGTTCCGTGAAGTATATCTGCCCCACAGTTGACCCAAGTTGCAGCACCTCGCCAGCAGATGAAGCGAAGGCGTAAAATGTTTTTGCGTGGTGCAGCTCCGCCCACTTGCAGTTAGTTCGGCGATGAGCTTTCTGCATCGGTTTGACGGCCGCGTTTCCTCCGGCGTCATGGAGACTCGCCAGTCCATCCCCCAGCATCTCTTACTTTTCCGCGCTCCTGCCCATACTCTCTCCCACAGGTACGTGGCGGCACATAAAGACATCGCTGGAAGAAGATCGTGAAGCCCACCCACTGCTAGTACGTTGGTACCCTGACGCTCGTCCGCCCGTCTCTCCGGCGTGCCCACGCCCGGTGTGGGATTGCCTCACCGATCTTTTTTACCGCCAAGGTGCGTCTCGCACTGCCTGAAGCGTTCGATCTGGATCCCCAAGAGTAAAGTGTCCATCACCCCCTGGCATCCTCCTTCCCCTCCCGATGCAGTCGATCGGGCTCGATATACTGCTTGCGAGTGAACATCCCCAGCGCTGCAGATGAGCAGCAGCGCCGTGGTCGCCTTGTAATGCAGAACGGAACACACACTTGTTGTCGATACACACGGAGCTGGGCCTTAGCACCCCCTTGACGGATCCAAGGAGGGCGAGCATGGTTAACCTGATCGGGTAGGTCGATTCATCGACCCGGTTCCCGGTGTGGCGCGGTCTCACAATACAGCGGGCGGCGCGAGGCGAGGTGCAGAGCAACTTGGTCCCGTCCAAGGGTCTGGCAGAACACTGGCAGGTGCGAGCTTTCACCGACACAGGTCGTGCATACATTTGTCTGCTAACATGGGGCCTCCACTAGAACTGCAAAATTCACAGATGGATCTTGGTGTTTCAAGGGCGTGCCGCCACTGCTGCCAGGGTACTCGTGTGTCGGGCTGGTAGGATGAGGAAGCTGCCTTTCCTTCAGTCAGTTTGATCTATTTTTTATATCATGCTCCCTTGCAGAGTGTATCAAACTTCGTAACCCTTTACGCCCCCCCCCCCCCACCTGCGTCGGTCACCACTCTTTGACTCATGCCGCAGCGTCATTGGAACTTCTGGACAAATGAGTGACGGACTCCTGTGTTTCTCACTCTTGATAAACGTGTCATGTCAGCATTCTACGTGACACTAGGAGCGTCATAGCCAGTCGGTTGAGGAGGCAGGGTACAGCCTCCGTCATTCGCAACCAACATACACACGTATGTGGTTCCGACATGGGTTTAAGATGGGCTACGTGGGTCGCATGGCATAGGGCTTGCACATGGGATTGGAATGGTCCCATGTGGGCTTGAGGTGGGTCACAAGTGAACATGGGGATGACGTGGGCATAACCCATATGGCCCATGTGGGTTTGAGGAGGTTAGAAGGTTTGGGGTGCTAGTTCAATATGGTAACCATGTGGAACCTGCTTCCAAAACCATGTGGGCACCAATGTGGGAAAGGTGAACAGCCCTCACGATTACCATGTGGTTACCATGTGTCTGTTAAGTGGAATGTGGTCAAATGAATCGGGGATTAAGAAGGCCGTCAAGTGAGTTGCTCTGAGGCCACCCTGATTGTAACCGAATCACCCGAGAGCCCGTACGTGGTGAGCTCATAGCCTGAGAACAAGGGCCGTGAAAGCAGATCTGCGCCACCAACGTTGACAAAAGTTGAGCAGCCTCACAGCAGAAGTAAGCGGAAGGCGTAGATGTCCTGATGGTGCAAGCTGCCTTGAGACGTCAGTGATGAGCTTTTGCTCTTTGCATCGCGGCTCCTCCAGCGTCACAGGTGACTGCATGTCCATCACTATCATCTTAACTTTTCCGCCCTCCCACGCCTTCTACAGGTTCCACTTTCATGCGAGGCAAGGAGAAAAGCCTCGCCTGGAAGAAGAGCGTGAAGCCCACCCACTGGTAGTACATGTGGTACTTGAGCTCGTCGCCGTCCTCATGCGTGTCCACACCCGGGTGAGGGATTTGCTCACCGATGTTTTTTTTTGCCGAAGGCGCGACTCGGTACCGTAAAGGTCGATTAGATCCAGCAGTATAGGTGTCCATCACCTTGGCCACCTCCTTGCCCGCCTCCACGATGCAGTCGATCGGGTCTCCGATTATACTGCTTGGAGTTGAACAGACAGAAGCAGACTTCAGGATAAAAGATGGCGGTCACAGCAGAGAAGCACTGATGTTGACCGCCTTATAATGCGACGGAAACACATTGTTTGTCGACACACACGGAGCTGGGCTTCAGCACCCCCCTGACGGATCTCAGGAGGGTGAGCATGGTGACCTGATCGCCAATTCACCGACCGGCTCCCGTTGCGGCGCGGTCTCAAGACAGCGGGCGACGCGAGGCGAGGTGCAATGCTTCTTGTCCCGTCCGGAGCAGACAGAACACTGGCAGCAACGAGCCACTCGCTGGACAACACTCACTCGTCCTGGTGACATGGGGCCCCACTAGAGCTGCAAAATTAACACTGACGATTTGATGGGGTTCAGGGGTACCGCGACTGCTGCCAGGGGACTCGAGTGTGAGCTGGCGGATGAGTAAACTGCCTTTCTTCAGTCAGTTTTACCTTTTTTACTATCATGCTTCCTTTCAGTATCCCAGACTTCGTAACCCTTTGCTACCTCTGCGTCGGACACCATTCTGCGACTCATGGCACAGCGTTGGAGGACGTCTTGCAAGTGAGGGTCGAACTCCTCCTTTTCTCACCCTTGATAACCGAGTCAAGTCAGCATGCTACGTGGCACTGGGAGCGACATAGCCAGTCGGGTAAGGAGGCAGGGTCTAGCCTCCGTCATTCGCAATGTGCGTCAGGTGATCGAGGGCAAGAAGGCCGCTCAGTGAGTTGAGTCTGAGGCCACCCTGAAATAGCTCAATGAGTTATTCGGCGAAAGATGGTCCTCCATGTCGCGTTTTGACGCGATGACCGTGTCCTTCTTCATCTTGCCAAACTCCTGTCCTGCACATCCTGTGAATAGCCAGTAAATTGGATAGCCCTACTGTCAGTGACAACCCCCACCCCTTTTTTCCACACCCAACGCGATTTTTCTCCTTCGCAGGCTTCCTTTCTACTGAAAAACGCGCTTCTCGCCATATCCGATCACCTCCTTTCTGGTCATCGATATCCAGGAGCTCACTGTTCTTTGCCTCCTTCATCCGTTCAATGCTTGTTATCAAGCATTCTAAGTTTTCCCAATTTGAAGTTCGAATCCATTCAATCGATCTATCTGATTTCTTTACCTAAACTGGGCAAGTCGGAGTAGCCGTTTCGAGGGGTCAAACTCCTAAAGGTTTACACTATTAATACAAACCATAGATGTGATGGCGCTTATTGCATGAAAGGGACAACTGCCGTCTTCCGGATTGATATCGCAAGAACAGCTAAACCAAGTCTTAGGGACTAAAATATTGTAATCGTTCCTCTTATGTTTACCAAAGCACGCGCAAATACAAAAAATATTCTTTATTTCATTTTTTCATATAATTTTTAAACGCCGTTTGGCGATTTCCCTACACACCAACCTAATATATGGCAAGCGATTGAAGCGACAAATTCTTCGCAGTTGAGAATAAGCCGTTTTTACGACGGATTAATTTTGCGCGAAATGGTTTTAAAACATCTTTAAGATATTTTTGAAATGTTTTAGTATGAAAGTTTTAGTATGCCTTATTATTCTTAAACCCTCGCCTCTGGTGGGGGGGGGGTAATTTTGAGCCCCCCCCCCCCTGAGGTTTGTCCGAAAGCGGGAAACGGCGGCCGCAGCAAGGCACCAAATTTTGCATAGCTGTTTGAATATACATTTCCCACACTTTGACAAAAAAAAAAATACTTCCAGGTCAAACCGACGTTCAGGTCATCAGGTCCTTTAAGTGACCTTGCCTTCCAAATGTTTGTGATCGTGCCAAAGACAACAGTTTTTGTTCGAAAGATTTGAACTTGCAGGAATTCATAAGAAATTATAAGCACCTACAAATTTTTATCTTGGATTTTTTGTATCAAGTGACCTAAAGTCAGGTCAAATTTTTTTGACCTCCCCATTTATAAGTGAATGGGGAAATAAACAATGCTTCCATTCAGAAAATATACCGACTGATCAAGCTAATTCTTTTCAGAATCATGTTTTTTTGGGCTCGTTCTGGATGATCAAGGTGCAGTTGTTTTTCTCATTGATCTCTACAAGGTCATTTGAGGGTCATCTGAGTCATCAGCAATGATTTACTAATAACTTTTGAATAGAAAAGAGGAATAGAGAACGATCGTTTCCACCACGTGTTTGGTCTTGTCTGACCGCATGACCCATATGCAGCAACGACCTACCCAGGTCAACAAAATGAAACCTTGACCTGAGGTCAACTTTTGAAATTGAACCTTGAGGCTCAACCAATGTATCTGTTTTAAAGCGCCTTGTCAAGAACAACACAACGATGGTGTTAAAGTCATTGCTCTATCGTATTAGATAACAAGTTATCAAGGAAGAAAAAATCTACCACAAACTGCATTTTTTACTTCGATGACTCTGACCCTAAACTATTGATCTGAGCTCAATTTGAGAACACGTAGTGCGATTGCAATTTAAATTAGCTATCGATTGCTTTTTTTTCCGTTTGTTCCTAACCAGCTATCATAGTTCACGAGATATAACGGCGTTGTTCGAAGCGAAGTCCATAAAACTGTGAAAATTGACCTTTGATGACCCTCTGGTGCCTCAATAATTGAAACCTAAGCTAGAAATGGTCTCTTTAACTTCGAATGTACACGTTGAGAAACTTTCAATACGTTTTTTTTCCGCGTACTTTCTATTCTCTTTTTCGTTTCGAGTTAGACGGGGGGTCATTTTGACCCCCCCGCCCCCACCATGGCGAAGTTTGTTTCGAGGCCCACCCGGGCGCGGTTAACTACACAACTTTTGCAAGCGATTTTTTGTCTTGAAATGTCTTTCAGAATTGGTGTAATTATGTTGGTGAGAATAAAGTATGTTAAAAATTGCGGTTTGGTGGTAATTAGCAAGTAATTAGGATAGGTTAGAGTGTGATTGCCAGATCTTCCCCTAACTGACACCTTTCAGAACATCTCGAAACTGTTTTAAATCTCGGCAACGCTATTGGTCGCTAAAAAGCGACCTCTCCTTGACTCATAATGACTCGCCTCCAGCGAATCGTTTTCTAATCTATCTAAGCGCATTAATGCGCATGCGAAGGCGAACATGTGATCCATGACGCTGCCAAGATTGAGTAACTAACTGGCGTATGCTTAACTGAACGAATGGACTCTAGACCCCAATGTTCTTTAGAAACGGACAATTGTGTAATACATGATTGTAATGAGCTATTTCAACATGTTTCCATTACCTCCTTGAATAATTATAATATCGCCTCCATCAGGAATTTATTTTCTTGGAATATATTGGTATTATTGTAACTTCATACTAAAACATTTCAAAACATCTTAAATGATTTAAAACATTTTTGTGCAAGATAACAATCGTTGACAAAACGGCTATACCGCATTTATAAACCAAACAATGGTGGTGGCAGGGAGTACCTTAAAACAATGTATGCAATCCGATGCAAGAAATCTCGGTTGGAAAAAAAAACTTTAATCAATGGTTGGGAGCGCAAATCCCTTCGTTAAAATAACAAATTCGGGTCCTCAACTTTTTCCTTAGGTCCTTAAAACTTTTCCGGTATAAATGAACAACGTTTGTGTAAAATTTAAACAAAATCGGAAAACAGGCAAACATGGTTTTTACCTTGACCTCACTTCAAGGTCATCAGATCAAATTGGCAAATTTGCATCTTAGGGTTGGGTAAATTGTTATTCATCGTTCCGTTTTTTCTTCTACTCATCTAATTATATATAGTTTTTATTTTATCTGTCTTCTTATCTTGGAGATAATCAATGACAAAACATAGTTGAATGTTGAACCTTCACCTGAATTTTCGCTGTCCTGTATCTTGTGACCCGCGCCCCGTAACCTGACGACCCATCGATTCGAAAATCGAAATCAGCCACCCAAAATAACAACCTTACACCACCTTATGAGCGAAATTAGTGGGAGTGTGTGATCTCATTTTTACTCTGAAACTTGGTGCTTTTCTCCCTGGAATTGCCTATGGGTGATGATATGATGATATTGGAATAAGCTGATTATATGATGATGATGATAATTGAAATCAAAGAGTTAAATAAAATTATTCCTTTTTCAAAGTTGCAAGTGTGGAGGGAAAAATAAATTAAAGCAAATAAAAGCAGTATCTAGTGTGCTCTCAAGTCAATATTGACGTGACCCCTAAAAAAGACCGATATACTTTCGATAGACTTGTCTCGGGCTATTTTGTAATATTTTAATTGTCGCTTCGTTGCGGTTTTTTTCGTTCTGGGGGAGGGGGAGGCGAAAGTACCTCGCGGCAGATTGTGGGTGATCGAGACGCTGATTAAGACATTTCGCACCCATCTTCTGTTATCCGTAGATACCTAATACCTATCTCTCTGTATAATCTAGAATCAGTTAAAATTATTGCAATAGGTACATCATGTAACTTAAAATTAATATCCTGTTCTTGAAACATATTATATAACAATAAAAGTCGAAAATACAGCGCGATTTGGTAGATAGCTGCCCACCATCAACAATACTCATATGTGTGACTCCCCGTCCCAGTGAAAATCCCTTTCAGGTGGACCTGCTCTAGACAATTATTCACAGATCCCGGAGATAATAACCGTTGATAAAGCTTATAACGGCTCATGCATGTTGTGCGTTAAACGAGCGTCTGTAATTGTCAACCTCTTCGCCCTGGCCTTGACCCTGGACCCCTGGTAATGTTTGTGCTAGCTTACTTTTACAAAATATCGCTGAGGCTAAGACACGTTGCCCAAGAAAAAGGGGAATGTGTCCCACTTCCCAAGTAGGTTGGTACAAAATATGCAACAAAAACGTCACGTAAACAGCATCAGCGCTCACGAGCTGTTGTGTCGAAATGCTATTGGCCGACGCTACCTGCTAGCGAATTGGTAAAGATATTTAGTTATTATTCATGCTTCTACGCCTTTTTAACTTCAAATTAAAATAAGTCAAATTCAAATTAAAATAAGTCAAGTTCAAATTGAGTAAGTCAAGTTCAAATAAAAATAAGTCAAACTCAAATAAGAATAAGTCAAATTAAAATTAAAATAAGTTAAGTTCAAATTAAAATAAGTCAAATTAAAATTAAAATAAATCAAGTTCAAATTAAAATAAGTCAAGTTCAAATTAAAATAATAGTAAATACAATAAAAATAAACCAAATTAAAATCAAAACAACATCAAAGCGTGGTTGATGTATAGTTACGATAACATTGAAGCTGACGCGCTTAGTATTTGCTTTTCCGACTATATCGGTGTCATTGATTGGAGATATTTATGGCAATATGAGACACTTATGGAATGGTTTAGCAAAAAGTTAGGCAACCTCAAAATGGATGGCAGTCTGAACCGTTGCACGAAACGACCTCTGCTTTTTCTCCGGAAAGTATATGTATTTGGTCGTATATGAATATGATCTGACTACCATATTTATCCACACATCATTCAAGAAATATAAACATAACTTTACAAATATCTCTTTATTCATGAGCACCTTCGTATTGGCTTCGGTCTGTTCAGTTATCAATCGGTCTAATGTCCACGAACTCGAGCGGAGGTCAAGGCATGCATACTGTATTTTCGACATCCATAGCTATGTATAGGTCCCTGAGCAGTCTGATCGTATTTATATACGAAAAAACATACTGTCCTGACACAAAGCAGAGTTCTTGTCGTGT
>VOPJ01003088.1:0-11984 GCA_014673585.1 Semibalanus balanoides
CGCCAGGCCATGTGATTGCAGCCGGGCATAGGGGGCCCGGCAAAATCTCCCGGGTGCATTAGCACCATTTGTACCCCCCTGGCTACGCCTCTGATAGCAGTATATTATTCGGTGAAAGACGTCGAAAATAAACGACTTCGTAATAAGTTGCCTTCGTGTAAGTGTATAATTGATGCCTTGACTCTCTAGATACCCACTATGCCGGCTATTGCTGAACGACTCTGTGTCACATTGCGCTTAGTATTAACTATGCGGATGTTGTGACGAAAATGAGGAAAATCCTAAACTTCTCATGACAATCGGTCCAGAGAAACACACGGACTATGAACGTGCTCTCCTTTTGGCTCCTCTCTAAATTGGCTATCTTTGCTGCGCAAGACGCACGTCTATTATCGAGACATCTGATTACCGCCAATATTTTCAATGCTGTTACAACAGGCCCACTTGGGCCTTTTCGGTCAGGGTGTGCAAACCTGCCCTTGTCTCGTTTCTCTTGCCAGTCGACCCATAGGACCATGTGTTGTCCAACGGGGTGTCCCCAGCTGTCTGCCCACACGCTTCACAATCACAGCTCATTCCTTTTCTCTCCGGTGCGGCCCCTTCTCGCCACATCTATCAAAGCAACCCCGCCGTTTTCCACAATCCGCTGAAAACACGAACACTGTTCCCATTTCCCACAGCCTCCCAAGCTGACGCGCAGCAGTCGGCTCGCTCCTTCTCACACCACCGTCGCCCGTGCAGGTGAAGGTGCGACACTTCAAACAGCTCATTAGCTCTCTTCAGACTAGCTCCGGCTCGGCCCGGACCGGACGCAAAGGGACCAAGCTCTCAATACAGTCAGCTGGGTGGCTGCTAGTGTTGCGCTGTTCCCTCCAGGTGCCTTCCGTCCCTCCCGTCCCGTCCCGTCCCGTCCCGTCCCGTCCCGTCCCGTCCCAGTGCGGCGCGTACCAGGCCGGCCCGTTCCAACCCGTATATCACGGCCCATCATTAGGCCGCGCTCCCCAGTCTCACGACATTCCTTCAATTAGCGTGTATTTTCAGTGCCGTTAAAACGTCACCCGCCGCCCAGGTAACGGCTCAATCGGCCCGGCCGCTCCGCGCGGCGACACGCACGCTTTTGTCCGGCTCTGGCTCCGGCCCTGTCGCCGCGCCGTCGCTGCCGCGGCGACTGTGGCTTTGGATGCTGCTCGGCTCGGCTCCGGCCGTCCGAGGCGCGGCGCGGCGCGACGCAAAGCGACACAGACGGTTCGCGACGGTGTCGCCGATAAATATGTTTTCTCAACCGGCGGCCGTGCCGGTGTTAACTCGGGCGTGTTTGGAAGAGGACATTCAAATCGGCGCGGCCGTCACAAAAGCGGCGCCCCCCGCTGCGCTCAACTGATGAATGAACCGCAGGCCGGCCCCGGTGCGCGCGCCGGGCGGGGCGGCGGCGGCGGGACGATAGAGACCTCAGAGGGGCCGAGGGAGACGGCCGTAATTGAACATGGCCCAACAGAGATGTCTGAGGAGATGCGTCGCCGCGGTGTTGCTCTGGGGATGGGCTCTGCGCTGTCTCAAGGCAGATTAATGGATTGTATATTTTTTAGAAGGGATGGTTGTATGAAGATGTTTTTAGAAGGGATGGTTGTATGAAAATTTTCACCGTTATTTTCAATGTGAGTAGATGATGAGGTTTGAGAAAGCGAAATTGTGTCGCAATCTTGGTTGTATGGCTCTTTAAAGTGCTAATAAAGGGAATGTTTCACATTTATTTTGAACTGAGATAGCTATTATCTTTTGCCGTTATTGGAAAGTATAAATTCCTAAAACAGCTATTCTCGAAACTTAGCCGTTTGTAGGCAATTCAATTTATAAATTGCAAAATGTGTCTAGGCTAGTGCCGCCTGGCTGACAGCGACTTCAAGATTGTTGGTCCTAAAATAAAAACGACTTGTATTGCTTGAACCTTGGCTGGATTACCTGCTGTATGTAGTATGTACGATAACACAGACTTGTTTGTATTCAAGTCGCCAGATTTGTCTACACCGGTTGTGCCTATTCTATATAGCTCAATGATGACGTCATTGTCCCAAATTAAAAAAAATATATCAAGTTAATTGACTTTTCAAGAAACAAATATCACCTTCGTTTTCAACAGCACTAACTTAATATTTTGACTTCAACGGGCGTATATTTGACAACGTTTGGAAAGATGAAACATTCCCTTTAATGAGATAAGCATATACGGCAATATATTCGACATACAACAGTCTCATAACTGTGAAAATCATTCCAGTTTTACTCAATGTTGTAAAAATTAACAAACAATAGTACACCGTTTTTTGTACACCGGTATTTTGGACACGTTACCTGATGTTATTATTATTCAGAGTATATAAGTTCTAATTTTAGTATATATATATATATATATATATATATATATATCTGCTTTACAATTTAATAAGTGACGTATTTTTACAACACAACGCAATTTTATACGGAATATTCACCTTGCCTTAAATTAAAACAAAATATAATCAATGTGTATTTCCTTTGCAGTTAAAACAATAGTTTTCAAAATGTCCAAATGAAGTCATTAGTGCCGATGCAAAGTATATACACACTTTTAATGTTGAAATTTGTAATAGCATTGCACGTCTATGTTCTCTATAAGTCTTTGTGTTCCCGCCTTCACCTAACTTCTTCAGGCTCGGTTGGTAAGCACATCCGTCCGATTCTTCCGGCCATGGCAAAGCGGAATGTTCTAACTGACAAGGGCTCACTCCCCTGAATCGTGCTAGCTGCTCTCGACTGGAATGGCTTGCGGTCGGGGGCAGCGGCCACAGTCCGGATAAAGTCAGGGGTGGGGAGACCCGTGCTGAGGCTTTGCGGTACGGAAAGCTTTCGGAAATTATTTCGGTGAATAGGTTTGCATGATCGGCTGGTAGGGGCACAATCGGCAGCAACAAGTTTGGGGAGGAACAAATACATGCAACCAGCTCGGCTTAGCGTAGTGCTATGATCTTAGAAGTACATCCTAACAAAAGGCACGTGCTGAATTTACTAAACGTTTATCAGCAAGTTTGCAGTCACGAACAACAAGCAAAGCCCAACTGTTTTCAGCCCCTTCGATTCCGCTTGTTTTCTCTGTCACATCTGTCCCGTCCCCGGGAGAGAAATCCCAGGAGACCACACCTCGCGCTGATCACCTGCGCCTTGTTTTCCCCAGCCGCGCCATAAACGCATAAATCACGGTCTGCCCAATCGAGCGGCGCGACGGAAGCGATCGTCCCCTGTGGTCCGCCTCGGCCGGTGGCTGCCATGTCGCGACTGGTGGCGGCCGCGGCCGCCGCGATTGTCCCGCCTTCACGCCAATCGACGGGCGAGGCCCCAACAAAATATCCCCTCGCCACATCTGTCGCCGCCGAACGAGCTGTGACGCCGCGCACACAGGTCGAAAGCCTTGCTAACGTCGAGCCGAGGCCACACAGCGCGCTCAAATATTGTGATTTATCTTGCGTCGCGTCGCCGGCTGAAAGCGCGCCGGTCGCGCTGAATTAAGCCGTCACTGGTGTGACTCCTGCGGCGCCGACAGCGCTCAATGGGGCACATGGGTAATCTGCTGGCGCGGACATTAGTATTTCTAAACAGGCAGCGGACAGAGAGCGGCGCGAGTGAGCGGACGCCGCCGAAAAGACGGCCGCCGCGGATACGGCGGCGGCCAAATAGCAGATTAATAGAAGGACGGCTTTGAAATCGCCGCGCGGATTGGCCATTCATCAGAGGGCAGCGAAAGGTGGACACCGGAACCGGCGGAACCGGCGGCGGTTGTGGCGGTAACCCTTCGAGCATTCCGGCCGTATTCAGACGAGAGAGCCGCAGGGAAACGCGGGGAGATCTAGCGCGGTCCGGCACGGTGCGGGCGGGGTGACGGGAGATGAAGCTATCACAGTCCGCCGGCAATCCATCACGGCGGAACCGTGCCTAACACGGCGATCTGGCCGGTCAGAGGAGAGGACCAGGCGAGCAGGGACCGCCCGGACCAGCGCAGGACCGCCCGGACCGGGGCTGCTGGTGAGGCGAGGCACAGAGGGAGGATTGGTCCCGGGCGGATACCGGCACAGGAGAGGATTCTGCGGCGGAAATGCTAGGCAAGTGAGACGCATGTTTAAGCTCAATTTCAGCATGAAGACCTTCCTTCGGTGTTGAACGTAGGCACTCGTGTTCCAAGGTGACCTGCGAACAGTTAAAATCCCATAAATACCCGTATGCACTTTAATGTCTCAGGTTGAAATGTTGTATTTTGGAAGGATTTAAACATTATTGCATTTAGTTGGCTTGAAAACATTTTATGTGAAGAAACAATGCAGCTTACATGTAAGAATGTCTTATGTATTTATACTGAATACAAAGGTAGGATCTTTCTTTTCGGACGAACTGCATGCGTTTTTGGTATAAACATCATTAGCGCAACATGCTACACGTGCGGCAAGAAAAGTGTCGAAGCCTGTTTCGTCACTGAGTAAAAGAAGAAACCCGGGAAAGTTAGTCGCGGCTTTAAATGTACAACTAGTGGCATTGCTTAGCATGTATGCTAGTAATTAGTGCAAAAACTACGGTGCATCGCAGATGGGGCAACATTACAATTGCGATCTAACGTCATGCAATGTTCAATAAATCCGCGTAAGAAGGTTGCATGCTGTTTCGCTTCCTAAAAACAAAAACAATTTTCCTTTGTTACCTTCGACAAAACAATGCCATGGATGAACTCGTCCGGAAAATACATCCGTGTATCATTTATCAATTAGATAATGCTGATATCGCTAAGTTAAGAAGAAATGCGTGTTTCAAATGTCAAAATCACTGTTTCCGATCAAGGACATAAAATCGTTCGCACGGATTTAACTGACAGAAAGACGGTAACTTATGCTCGTAACGTTAATTTTGCAAAGTATTGCTCGCATGGTGAGCAAAACTCGTAAACGCCATTGCGAAGGCCCCATTTTGACACCCTTTTGGACCACGCCAGATCGAATGGTGAAGAAATTACACAGATCGGTTCCATATTTTCGAAGCATGGGCTCGTCTTTAAACGCAATGAAATGTCCAAAAAGATATATGCTTTCGATCGGTTGTCCCCAAAGATGGCTGCCGCACACAGGACCAGAGCACATCCAGGTCTGGCTGTGACGTCACGTGAAAACACCCTATTGAATGCACTACTAACTCGCTGGCATCTCCGGGATGGAGATATCCGCACCAAATTAACTGGGACTGTGCGAACAGGCCGACTTTCTTAAAATGGTAAGTTATATTTGCATATTTTCCCGTTCACGTATGATGGGGAGGTCAGGAAATTGACCTGACCTTAGGTCACCGATGCAAAAAATCCGAGATACACCAATTGTAGGTACTTATGAGTTATGACCTTATGAAATCCTGCAGGTTTCTAATTATCGGACAAGGACTGTGTCTTTGGCACGATCACAAACATTTTGGAAGGCAAGGTCACTTGACGTGACGTGGTGGCCTGACCTGCGATTACCTGAGGTCAAAACTTAAACAACGTGTGGGTAATTGATTCCCGCACTGCTGTGCAAAATGTGGTTGCACCGCCGTATTCCCGCTATTCCGGAAAAAACATCAATAAGGGAGGGGGGTGTCAAAATGATCCCTTCCCACCAGGGCGAGGGTTAATTAACACACCAAATACATTTAGAGTTTGTTGGTTTTCCCGATTTTAGTATTTCTCCTGCAAACTTATCCACACTCCTGTCCATCAGTGCAGGCAAATAGTATGCTCGTGTCGAGTCTCGAACCTACGCTTTCAAGACTGCCAGATAAGTCAGACAGGACATGCGTGCTAAACGGACTTACCGACCATTCATGGGATCCACGAGGTTCCGAGCACACGTGAACACAGCAAAACAACGTGCACACTGCACACTAGTGTAGGTCAAATATTTTTTTACGGACAAATGGCGTAGTATATTTGTTTGTCTTTCGGTATAAGAGTTTTTTTTTGCTCAAATTTGGGGTTAGCAAAATTGCACTTGAAAATGTGAAACATTACCAAAAAATGGATAATCTTAGTCTGTCTTGGAGCAATTATTACCTGTCTAAAAACTATTCGCGTTGTTGGATATAACGTCTCGGGTGCCCAAATGTATCGTTCTATTTTTGTATTATAAATTTTGAAATTTATGTGAGTAAAGTTGTCCATGAAAAAAAGATAAAATTCGTAAAAATGTCAACAAATGCACAATTTTCCGAATGGCTGTTCCGTAGCTCAGTTCAGTTCAGTTTATTTATAGACCCTTCCACAGAGCTGGATAATTGAGAAAAAGTATCGGTAATGGATTATATTTTTTAACTATTGACTGCAGATATTAAACTATAAGCACTTAAGCCGAAGTCATGGACTGAGGTGAGGTCCAACCAATGGGGTGGGGACTGAGACTGTCTTAAAGGTCCACACATCTGTCCTGCTACAATGACGTATGCTATTCGTCCCAGTTGGCAGCCCTATGAGATTCGCTACATCAGCCAACATGGCTGGAGATCATGGGGGTTGGTGGAACCAGGATGATAACAACTTGGGGCGGGGTTCAATACAAAATGAAAACTGGGTGACCTCTTGATCAAAAGAAAGCGGACGGCCATAGGTCAGAATGGGCCCTACAGTACACATGCCAAAAGGTGATTTTTTCAACCGAGTTAGCCGTCTTCAAGTCGGCATGGGTGATCCATGCCGACTTAAAGACGTTCTGAGGAGGAGCTCGGTCGGCCAAAGGCCCCTCGGTCGTCTCGAGATAGCACTTAGCCGGCCTGAGAGGACCCAGAGTCTGCCTAGGGCTACAGGTTTTCCTGAGGGGCCATAGTCTTACGGTCCATAGTACTAAGGGCCCACGGTCGGCTTGAGGGGACCCACAGTTGACCTGAGGGGCTATCGGTCGCCTGATATAGCCCTTAGTCGGTCTTAGATAGCCGCCGTCCATCCTGTGGGGTTCTCGTTCGACCTGAGAGGCTAACGATAGGTCTGAGGGTCCCTCGCTCGGCCTGAGATTGCCCTCGCGGTCGGCTTGAGGGGGCACTTGGTCAGCTTGGAGATTTTGGTTGGCCTGAGGGGTCCTCGGTCAACTTGAGGGGCCTTGTTTGGCTTGAAAGACCCACGTTGACTTGAATGAGCCCTAGATCGGCTTCGCAAAACCCTCAGTGGGTCTGAGGGTCCTCGGCCCACTTTAGAGGGCTATTGGTCGGCTTGAGGGGCCCTTGGTCGACCTGAAGGAGAACTGTCGGCCTGAGGGTCTGAGGGTCTAAGCGTTTGTCGGCCTCAGGGTCCCTGGTCTGGTCTAAAGCGTATTTTTAAGACCTGCTCATGCCCAATGCTTGGCTGAGATGGCCCTATGCCAGTCTGAGTGGACGCTCTCAATCTGCTCTCAAGCTCTCAATCTATGTCGGCCTGGAAGGGCCTTAATTCGGAAAGACATGACCCTCAGCGTCTTTGAGAGTGATGATGTTGGCACCAAAGAAGTTGCATGCAGTAAATTTCAGCGACATCGCAGGGGTTGCAGGGGTTGCTGTCAGGACCATCGGTCGATCTGACAGGGCTCGCCGCCGGTCTGAGGGGCCTTGCTGGGTCCTGTAGTCATAGGGCTTTCTAGGGCCTGGCGGGGTCCTCTGATACCGACAGAGATATCTTTTTGGAGATATTCTGCTTCTACTGTTGGGCAAAATGGCAATTGCCCTCTCCCAAACGAAAAATCAAATATGTATGCAAATGTATGTTTTTGCCCCTCCAAAAAATACAGACTTGAAATCTCTTTACTTTCTCTCGCTCAACAACTTCTCGCTGACGTCCCCTGCCCCTGGTCAGCAACTTTTCCCTAACCACCTCAGCCCTCTCCCCACCCCCCGCTCAACAACGCTAGATTCGCCACTTCCTCCGGGGCCCCTTGTATTGCGGGGGCCCTGTCTGGTCGGCCCCTCAAGACTGGACCCCCAGACTCAGAAAGCGATCTTCAGGTTGTCAGCCATATGTAATTTGGCTCGATCTTGAATCCAAAAGTTCTTTAAAAAATGGAAATATGGTTGCACTTCGATCACTGAAAACATGGCAACATCTTATGCGAAAATTTTGTCAAACTTAGACATTTATATACCACGTGGGAGTCAGATACTATTGTCAACGACTGTATATACCTTCCGCATGGGTGTCTATGCCCATGAAACAAAATGTACGAACTAATCGTCGTAATTCATCTTACTTCTTGCGAACGTCACCGGAAAAGTGCATTCTCAAGCTGCTGATGACATTGCTAAGATTTGGCGATTTTTACCCCTTTTAATATAATTTTGGCAAGATGAAAACCCCCCAAAAAAACTAAATATAGCGGATAGATTGCCAATGCCTATCGAACCACATCCGACCACACCAATCATTTATTTTCTCTTCAATTTTGTTTTTTATTCGTGGCAATTATCGTTTATTTGTGCCAAATTTGCAAATTTTCAAGTGCGATTTTGCTCACTCAGAATTTGAGATAAATTGTTATCAAAAGTATTTTCGTGACACTTACAGGGTCCGCCGAAATTAGGGTAACGTTTATGACATCTGAGAGGACCTGCACCAAATGAAAATAAATAATTATTCCAATGACATTTATTTTTCCACACATGCACACCAGGTCATCACGTCTGCAGCTACCCAATGTATTCACCCTCAGCCTCAATCACTCTCTCCTCACGAGACCTGGAAGCACTGCAGACACGCTGGATGTAGTGCTTGTCCATGTTGCGCCAGCACCTCCGTATGTCAGACTTCAGCGACTCCAGGTTTGGGTGAGAGACATTGCACGCCTCGGCCTCAACACGCCCAGGTAGAGAAGTTCAAGGGATTGAGGTCGGGTGATGACGGGGCCCACAACTCCAGTGGCGGATCCAGAAAATCTTCAAGGAGGGGCCCAGGTAACAGATACTGTTGTAACAACGTTGTGAAAAATCAAGATTGAATTTTACGTTTTAACAACGTTGCGTCAACGTCGTGAATGTTGTGAAGAAAAAGTTGTATGAAAGTCGTTGTTAAACGTTACAGCAACGTTGTATCGTCACGATGTCACAACTTTGTTCTAAAAACTTGGAAGAACAGCTCGCAATGTGGTACAATTATCTAAATTGAGCATATTCGCCATCTTACTAAAATTAATGATCAACCACGTAAGTCACGTTAGCTATGCTTGTCAAAAGTAACGTTGTAGCAATGTTGTTTCAACGATTTGTGAGCGTTAAAAGGTAACGTTGTGACAACGTTCCTGAGAGTCTACAAAATTACACTATCAAAACGTTGTGTACTTGTGTTACAACCCTGTCACAACGTAGCGACAACGTCAAATTGTTAGCTGGGGGGCCATCAATTGCAGTGGTGCCCCTACCTATACCCAAGTATTAAAACCCGAAGGATTTGGTCCACGATATTTTGAGGGTGCCCCTATTTCATTTTTTTGCAAAATGTTAAGGACCCCTCAGGTCAGCAGAATGCCCCCTTCAGTCGGCCAGAGTGCCCCCTGAGGCGGCTAGAGTGCCCCTCAGGCGACAAGAGTACCCTCAGGCGGTTAACAGTGCCCCCTCAGGGGACAAGAGTGCCCCCTCAGGCGACAAGAGTGCCCCCTCAGGCGGCCAGAGTGCCCCCTCAGGCGTCAGAGTGGCCCCTCAAGCTCGAGGCCCAAGGAGGGGGCCATGGCCCCATGCCCCCCCCTCTGGATCCGCCACTGCAACTCCTGTGTCCTGACGTTCGTCATCTTCGACTTCAGGAACTCTTGAGTTTTCTCGGCCGTGTGTGCAGGGGCGCCGTTCTGCTGGAACCCATACTTGACGTCAAGGTGCGCACGACGTATCCAGGGCCAGACGTGCTGCTCCAGCGACTCTCTGTTGATCTTCTCGTTGGCACCTGTGAAGATCGCTGGACCTCGCCATCGTTCTTCTCGGATTCGCTCCATTGGCGGATCCAGAAAGTGTGATTTTGACAGTTTGGGGGGGCCAAAATCCCAAAAAATATCGCATAATTCTGAAAACTCATCGGATTTCGCTTGCTTATGTATCAATAACTGATTTAAAAGGAGAACTTTTCTCTTCTAGGTAAAGGTGTGAGTTCTTTTACGACCATTCAAACTAAGGAATGTTCCAGTGTCCCAGGATTTGCCGCCCTGATGTTTGGGTTTGGAATTGGGTTAGAGCGAGAGATGGGGGGGCACAGTGGCAATGGCCCCTACCTCTTTGTGGGGTTCCAGACACACTGAGCGGAATCCGCTCCCGGCTTGACTTTTAGTGCGTGACCTATCTGGATGACCTTCCTTTTTCACCTTCTGGGTGGTCTCGGTCTTTTTGTTTTCTCTCTTCCTGCCCTGGCCTTTGACTCTCTAAAAATTCCCTCTCTGATTCAGCATGTCTCGGGCCATTTCTATACGCTTTCTTGACACGTTCAGTGCCTTGGAGACGGCACCGGTGCCGTTCCCGCGCGGAGACGGTTCGCTATAAGGTTCCTCACTGTCACCCATGGCTTACGAATGGGCCCTGGCCGAAGTAATTTAAATTGTATGTGCCTGAGACCACGAGCGAACTATGGTACGAAATTCACGTATGTAGCTTCCGTGGGTGCCTCTCAGTGGAAGGTAACTCAGATAATATAAGCGTTCCCCTAATTTCGGTTGACCCTGTATAACCAAAGGCAACAAAATATACTACGCCATTATTCCGGAAAAATATTTCGTCATATTACTCCCTCCTATGACCTACCCTAGTGCACACCTGTGCACTCCGATGCCTGTCTCAGTGTCTCAGCGTCTCGTCAGACCGTGACTGACGTGAGTTGGAGCAAACGTTAAGCCTGAAGTCTGGACCGTGTTCCGACCCGTTGCCGTGCTGTTGGCGGGACGCTACAAGTCTTTCCGGCAACCCAGACGCTGCTAAAGCCGGCTTATACGAGCACCATTGGTCCCATGTGAATCTGGCATGAGTGATATCTTCGGATCTTGCATGCATGACATTGTGCCCGAGTCCATGACAAAAATGTAACATGGCGGCATTGCCAAACATGGTTAGCCTTCACGTCAGCGGAATGGAGGATTTGGCTCAGCAGGAAAGGCGGGCTGCAAAAATGGCAAGCTGCTTTGCCTTCCTCGTAGCTTGTTGTGCAGGCACTAGGCTCCAACGCCGACGTGCTTGTGCCAATATGAGATCCTGACTCAGCCCATTTCAAGTCATCATTTCATTCCTCAGCTAAGTAGATTGACGTTCACATTCGATGGCATGACATGACACGAGACTGACATGAGTAGCATTCACATTTGGAATGTGCTGAGCACGAGTATACCCCTGGACCGATGTTCATTCCTGTCCCAGTATGTGAATCTAAACAGACTAATACCGCGGAGACGTGTCGGAGTCCGTTATGGCCGGCCGGAAACACGGTGAGAAGTTCCAGTCGTCAAATGCCGACACAAACACAACAAACATGTTTCTGGCTACTGGAATTGTACAGGACAAATTGCATATGATTGCTTTTTGTAATTATACTGCAACTGGAGAGCCGTTTAACGTCTTAACTCAGAGCCGACCAATGCCATCGTAAGTCTTGGCAGTCTTGCCATCTTTTAGCACATACGTTAGAGATATGTTTATGGGATATATTATGTCATAATGTTAGGATATGTTTAAGATACTTTGGTTATACCCATTGTACATTGTATCCCTAATTATTCTGAAGAAACACAGTATTGCTATGCAAGCAGCAAATGTCACGGTTCGTCATCTGTCTCTAAATTCTCTTTTGTTTGTCTCGTTAACTTCAGTTTTGGCATCTTGCAAGCATTTAATCATCGGTTTCCATCCATTCTTCTTATTTGTCATGATGATCATCCTCCTCTCCAACTACCACCTCTGGTCTCCACCTCCACCTCCACCTCCACCTCCACCTCCACCTCCACCTCCACCTCCACCTCCACCTCCAC
>VOPJ01003089.1:0-11987 GCA_014673585.1 Semibalanus balanoides
AAATAAAAAATGTTGTCATAAGTTTCTTACACTTAGGAAGCCATTACTCAGTAAAAATAGAAATATTGCTTTGAAATTCGGTCTGGGTATTATTCAAACTCTCATATATCTTTCGGTTTTTACGTTATGTTTTAAAATTTCGATTTTAGGTCTAAACTAAAAATTTGAAATTCCAAAATTGTCATTTTAAAAAAGTAACAGTAATGTCTTGCATGACATGATTTTTGTTTTTAAAATCCTGCTAAACTTTATTTTCTATTATTTTTCCAATATTTGACGTTTTTTTACGAAAATGACGTCATCAGAAAACGTCATTATCTCCAAAAATGCTTGACCAAAAATTATGCAAATTTCACAGGATACGTATAAATGTTGTAAACTCAGCTACTGTAAAGTTAAAAAAGATGCGAGTCATGTGTAATAAGAAATTCAAGGAAAACCTCAGGGGAGCCTCTCAGCCCCCCCCCCCTCCCGTAATGCGAGGGTTAAAACAAATCACAATGTGGTTATTGGTGCTTTTCTATGCAGAAGGCATCAAATTCAGTGCTTAACACTGGAAATTGCAACCTGTAAATACGTAGCCAAAATGAAAAAAGTCGCAAATTTGGCTATAATCGGCACAACTTAAATTCATTTTCGGCAAATAAAAAATACTCAAAATATCGATTGCCGCACCATTTTGGAAAACTCTCGCAAGAAGCAATGGGAAAACACGTTTCCCGTTGTATAAGAGATATTTGTTACATTTCGGTCCACCCTAACATATGGTAAAATGTCAAGATAAGCAAATAGCCGTTTTCACGATGGATCATTTTGCGCGAAATATTTTAAAACATTTTAAAATGTTTTAAAAATTTAGCAGTAGCCGTCTTCACGATAGACTAATTTGTTAAAAAATGTTTCAACCCTCGTCCTACGGGACCGTAGGACGAGGATTAAAACATTTCTCACAAGTTAGTCTATCTTTTAAGTGGCTACTTCTAAAAGATTTAAAAACATTTTAAAATGTTTTACAACATTTCGCGCAAAATAATCCATCGTGAAAACGGCTAATGTAACGAAACAGCATGACAAGAAAGGAAGAAAAGTGCATGAACAGAGCTGAAAATAGCTCCGCTTTTTGTTCCACTCAGAAACATTTGACGATGCTGTGTATCCGTAACTACAACGAAAGACAATGGCCTCACAAGGCTAACAAATTATCGATACTATAATTTGTTTTCGTTTCATACTATATCAAAGGCTCAGCACTCAAGGTCAAACGCCGAGAAGACCTTATTGATGAGTCACCAAGTGACGTATGTCTAACTCATTACTCAACAAGCATAGGATAACGAGCGTGTGACGCGTTACGACACGACTCGTATATCTCGGATCAGCCGACTCCTGTCGGCCATTCAATATCATTTGATGGATAGCCACTTAGAGGATCTTTTTCAACGCTCATTGAGGTGCAACTTGATTAAATTTAAATGCTTCAGTGTTTTTCAACAAGCTTAAGACCAGATAAACGAAGACGGTCGCATTTCCAGGATGAGCTTAACAATAAAGATGGATCAATCAGGTGCTAATATTTTTGCTTGCTTTACCGTCTCTCTAGATCAAAATGCTCAGTTTTGGTGTGGTTGGATTGCGAACCCATGAACATCGTAGTTACTGTTTATTTGGGTGACCTTGCGTTTTTTTCAATTTGCTGACAAATTGCCCTATCTTAACTTCTGCTATGTCGACTAAAGCGCGTTAGAATCGTCTCAGCCATTCGAAACTAAGGTATGAAGCAAGGGTTATTGCTTGAAAAGTGAGTGAATTTGGGAGGAAGACGGTGTGTCGCATGTACATAAATCAATCTATCTAGGGCAAACCCACCGCCGCATTTAGACAGCACCGTCTTCCTCAAATTCACCTCACTTTCGCACAACCGCTTTCATGTCACCAGCACCACCACATCACCGAATTACCAGTCTCCGAGACGGCACCACTGACCGACCGCAGCGGCGGCGTGAAGACGGCCGGCCACCGCGGCTGGCTGGTGCTGTGGAGCGACGCAGTCCTATCGGTGGTGATGTATTGGTGCCAGTGCGTCAACAGACGGCGGCCGGCACTGGACGGGTGTTGACCCGCGTCCGCTCTGTTGACTCAAAGGCAGTCTCGCTTCCCGCCGCTGGCCATCAGCCGAGACGATCTGCGCCAAGATGAGGTGATACTGGTGTCAGATGAGGTGATACTGGTGTCAGATGAGGTGATACTGGTGTCAGATGAGGATCTGGTGTCCAGATGGAGGGATAACTGGTGTTTAGTGGAGGGATCTGGTGTCAGATGGAGGGATCTGGTGTCAGATGGAGGATACTGTGTCCGATGGAGGGATACTGGGTCAGATGACGGTGATACTGGTGGTCAGATGAGGAATACTGGTGTCAAGAATGGAGGGATACTGTGTCAGATGGAGGGGGTACTGGTGGTCAGATGGGAGGGATACTGGTCGTCAAGTGAGGATACTGGTGTCAGATGGGGATACTGGTGTCAGTTTGGAGGATACTGATGTCAGATGGGAGGGATTCTGGTGTCACAATGGAGGGATACTGCTGTCAGATGGAGGGATACTGGTGTCAATATGAGGTGATACTGGTGTCAGATGGAGGGATACTGGTGTCAGATGGAGGGAATACTGATGTCAGATGAGTGATCTGGTGTCAGATGGGGGATACTGGTGTCAGATAAGGGATTCTGGTGATCAATGAAGGGATACTGGTGTCAGATGGAGGGATACTGGTGTCAGATGGAGGGATACTGGTGTCAGATGGAGGGATATTAGTGTCAGATAGTGATACTGGTGGTCAGATGGGGGGATCTGGTGGTCAATGGGGGATACTGACGTTCAGTTAGGTGGATAACTGGTGTCAAGATGGGGGATACTGGTGTCAGATGGAGGGATACTGGTGTCAGAATGGAGGATACTGTGGTCGATGGAGGGGGATATTATTTCAGATGAGGTGATACTGGTGTCAGATGGGGGGAATCTGGTGTCAGATGGGGAACTGATGTCAGATTAGGTGATACTGGTGTCAGATGGGGGATACTGGTTCAGATGGAGGGATACTGGTGTCAAGATGGAGGGATACTGGTTCAGATGGGGATACTGGTGTCAGATGAGGTGATACTGGTGTCAGATGAGGAATACTGGTGTCAGATGGAGGGATACTGGTGTCAGATGGAGGGATACTGGTGTCAGATGTAGGGGTACTGGTGTCAGATGGAGGGATACTGGTGTCAGATGAGGGATACTGGTGTCAGATGGGGGGATACTGGTGTCAGTTGGAGGATACTGATGTCAGATGGAGGGATTCTGGTGTCAAATGGAGGGATACTGCTGTCAGATGGAGGGATACTGGTGTCATATGAGGTGATACTGGTGTCAGATGGAGGGATACTGGTATCAGATGGAGGGATACTGATGTCAGATGAGGTGATACTGGTGTCAGATGGGGGATACTGGTGTCAGATAAAGGGATTCTCGTATCAGATGAAGGGATACTGGTGTCAGATGGAGGGATACTGGTGTCAGATGGAGGGATACTGTTGTCAGATGGAGGGATATTAGTGTCAGATGAGGTGATACTGGTGTCAGATGGGGGGATACTGGTGTCAGATGGGGGATACTGATGTCAGATGAGGTGATACTGGTGTCAGATGGGGGATACTGGTGTCAGATTGAGGGATACTGGTGTCAGATGGAGGGATACTGGTGTCAGATGGAGGGATTACTGGTGTTCAGATGGAGGATACTGATGTCAGATGGAGGATACTGGTGTTCAGATGGAGGGAATACTGGGTGTCAGATGGGGGATACTGGTGTCCAGATGGAGGGAATACCTGGTGTCAGATGGAGGATACTTGGTGTCAGGTGGAGGGATACTGGTGTCAGATGGGAGGGACTCTGCTTTCAGTGGGGGGGATACTGGTGTAGATGGAAGATACTGATGTCAGATGGAGGGATACTGGTGTAGATGGAGGGATCTGGTGTCGATGAAGGTGATACTGGTGTCAGATGGGGGATACTTTGGTGTCAGAAATGGAGATCTGGTGTTCAGATGGAGGGATATGGTGCAGATGAAAGGTGATACTGGTGTCAGATGGATGGATACTATGTAGATGGAGGGATACTGTGTCAGATGGGGGATACTGGTGTCAGATGGGGGATCTGGTGTCAGATGGAGGGATACTGGTGTCAGATGGAGGGATACTGGTGTCAGGTGGAGGGATACTGGTGTCAGATGGAGGGATACTGCTTTCAGATGGGGGGATACTGGTGTCAGATGGAGAATACTGATGTCAGATGAGGGATACTGGTGTCAGATGGAGGGATACTGGTGTCAGATGGAGGGATACTGGTGTCAGATGGGGGATACTGGTGTCAGATGGAGGGATACTGGTGTCAGATGGGGGATACTGGGTGTCAGGTAGAGGGGACTGGTGTCAGATGGAGGATACTGGTGTCAGGTGGAAAACTGGTGTTAGATGGAGGATACTGGTGTCAGATGGAGGGATAACTAGTATCAGATTGAGGGATACTCGCGTGTCAGGTGGAACTGGTGTCAGGTTGGAGGATCACTGGTGTCGATGGAAGGGATACTGGTGTCAGGTGGAACTGGTGTTTAGATGGAGGGATACCTGGTGTCAGATGGAGGGTAACTGGTGTTAGATGGAGGGATACTGGTGTCAGATGGAGGGATACTGGTGTCAGGTGGAGGGATACTGGTGACAGATGGAGGGATACTGGTGTCAGGTGGAACTGGTGTTAGATGGAGGGATACTGGTGTTAGATGGGATAAGGACGTAGCCAGAAAGGCAATAAGTTGATTTGGGGATGCCGAAACCCAAGAAGTAAATGCAGTTGGGCGATAGGGTGTGATATGGAATGTCAGGGATTATATGGGGTGATAGGGTTGCAAGATTGAGGGATAGGGTGTTATGTCTAGTGGGGTGTTAGTTGTATTTTGTGTGGTGATAGGGGTGTCTGGTGGGGTGATGGGGTGTCTGGTTGGGTGATAAAGGTGTTGATGCTTGTATGATTGGGGTTTAATGATGTGATGATGGGTGTGATAATGACATGGCCAGGGATACGGCAGTGGCATGTTGTTGTTGAAGCTTGAATGCTAGGATATAATTGTGCTTTATTTCGAGGAAACGCAAAACAATGCCAAGATGGAATTCATTTACTTTTATAGTTTCTCATTTCCTTGACGTCCTCACACTTATTTGTAACGTAAGGACGTTGCAAGCCATAATGGTGACATTCGTCAGACAAGGTGTAAACAAGGCTCTTAGTGAAATGATAACCATTATTTACGTTTGAAGTTATTCTTGCATACAGGCTCGCATCGAATGTGCTCATATCTTACAATAAATGCTCCACTTCCCCATTCAAAAGGAGGATGTTTTTTAACAGAAACACTGAACTATGAAAAGGCAATCCAGATATTGTAATCTATCTTATTGCAAACATCACACGACACAGAACTAAAAAATGAAATTAGCTAATAAAATAACAGTTATAAATACAACAGCATATGCAACAGTCATTTGCCTAAATGTTCAAACAAATCAGACGGTGTTGCTAAACCTTGCGACTTTCAGAGATGTCTCGTATTTACCAAGCTTCCAACAAACACTCTCCAAACGCCTCTACGGCTACTGCAGCCGGCGGTCAGCTGATATTCTGAAGATCGATCTGATAAACAAGTCATCTGTTAACATAATTGTAGTTTTGTCACGCTTGTCACCGCGTTAATTGACACTGCCTGTCGCACAAAGTACTTGGTCTCGGCCGGCCCAAGGAAGTGGCGCCGTCAATACAAATGAGAGGTGCTTGATAGCGTTGGAGGCGTGTATAATTTGAATATTAGCCGGTATAGTGAGCGACGAGCGTATGGCTGGTTTTACCGTTTTCCCTGCCGCCACTAGCCATATAATGTTTTATCCTTTGTTGTTAGGCGGCAAAACTAGCATATGTGTGTGGTTATGAGTTATGACTCTAGATACAAGAGGATTTCTTCTAAATTATTTGTTGATCCACCAAGCCTTGACTGGCCGCTGACGGATAGCATCATTATTAGATGACGGATATCCCCTAGGTATTTACAATTTATTGACTATTGTTATCCACTGGGGAAATTTCCAATGAGCCGACGATGAGCTCGTGTCTGAGCGTATGGTAGACTTGCAACGCAGGCCAGAAATAAACTTGCTTCCGGTCCAAAGGGAATGATGGAAGAAACCTTTCAGCTCAATTCCAGAATATGCAGCATCGAACCAACTTCTTGCACATCGTCTTTGTGTATGTGTTCTCGTTTAGTAAGAGCATTTATTAAATACCGTTGATTATTGCACTTTGTTGATGTTAAACAAAACATAATCACCATAAATTCAAGTTTCATCAGGCTGCATGATTACAAAATGAACTATCAACAAGACGCCATCTATACGACAGTAGGCTGCCTGCGCGAGATGCCGACCGCGGAAGCATAATTTTAATCACAGAAGTCAGAATCCAGGGTCAGACAACACCGATAGAAAGGGAAGCTGTGCGAATGTATGTAGATACAGATACAGATACATTCCGACCCTTCATAGTATGGATTTTGTGGTATCCACGTCATTACACAGATGAAATACCGAGCGGAATAGAAATACTAAGTACAACATTTGCGTGTTTTACCAGTAACGAGAGAAAGGCGAGCATCATCAAGACATTTTTCGAATTTTATTTTCCATGGCGCGTCATAGGCCTCGTCTGAAACCATCAGTGATGACAGGGTTTTAACCCTATTAGTAGCAGGCTCCCGACGCTGAACTGTCCCGGTCTAGTGGTCCAGGGGGGGGGGCCCAGTCACTTCTGGCCGGCCCCCGCTGATTCCCAGCGCTGAACTGTCCCGGTCTCCCGTCCACCCAGTCACTCTAGCCGGCCCCGCTGATTCCCAGCGGCCGATCTGCGATGACGATGACAATATTGGACGAACCAACTGTCCCGATTCGCTGCCATCACGACCGCAGTCAGTCGCACACCAACAGCCCGGGGAGCGCTGAATGCGAAGGATGGCTGCAGGTTTTCAGAGTTATTGCACCATGAGATTAGTTCGAATGGAATGGGGCATCCCGTCAAACGAAGTCAAAGAGATAACGGGGCGGATAGGTCAGAGCTTATCGAAGCTGAAGCTTCACATGAGTGCCGGGGATGATGACATGTGGGACATGTGGCAACATATTGGATGGGCTAGCTTCCGGGCGCCTAGAGGTTGGCTTACGATTACATAAATATGCTAGGCCGTACTATGACTATGTTCAACGTGGGCGAGTTATGATCCCTGAGTTTGTCGAGTTTGTCATCGGAGAGAGCTCGTTGCGGCGAGTTCATGACGAACGTTCGTCATTGGATGAGCCTATGATTTTTTTAAAAAAAAAATGTTAACTCAACTAATTTCATTCATTTCAGCCTTTATTCCAGCTCGCCCTATAGCAACAGTAAGCATCAATGCCAACTCGGGTCTCTCATGTGAGGTCATTGAACTGCCCATTATCACATCGAAGAGACCATGACGAGGCGCGATCATACGCAGCTACAGATGAACACGTATATCGCTATGGTACATGCTCTTTCAGTTGCATTATAATTATTAACATATGCTAACATATAATTATGAAACGAAATATGGCATTCAAAAGCTACTATTGGAATAGGCTGCGGCAGGTGTAAGCAAACAATACATGCTGCAAAAAGTAGGACAACACTAACCGTATTTTTAAAAGTAGTGTTTCACCAAGCTTAACTTACACATGGTTACATAATTTATGAAAGGTTATTTTTTATCTGACCTCTCCTTGAATACTTTTGAAATCCTTTTTGAAATTGAATATGTTTTTACGAACAGAAGCAATGAATTTTCGATCACGGATTTTGTTCGAATCAAGTTACAGTAAAATATATACACGAGGGCTCCATCTGAATGTATTACGCTGGGTATATGTAACACAAAAAGCATAACAAATGTCTCCCGGAATAAATGTCTATTTCCTCAATCCTGTATCAAAACAGACATCATTGTATACATCCATGAGCTAAATTTTGATTTTAGGAGTATAATATCGCAAAACTGATCTTTGAACACAATGCATTGCCGCAATAGTCAGCGACTGAAAAAAGATTGGCAATCAGTACCGTTTTCCCATTACCGTTTTGCTCGACACTTGCTTAGCTCGTATACCTAATGGGGAAAATAACCCTAGGTAATTTAATACATTAAATAGCGACTGAAAGCAAGTTGGCAATTAGCACCGTTCTCCTGTTACTGTCATGCTCGACAGACGACACTTGCTTAACAAATACACCTAATGAGGAAATATCCATCGGTAATGTAATATGTCATTGCCCATTTAGACAATAGTTATATCGGCTAAATCAAATGATAGCATCGCAAATTTTGTCCGACTGGGAGGCAAGCCGTTCCGCACGATGTAAGATTTCTTGCTGTACCATGGCTGGTACCGGAATAACTTGGTGACCAGATACTGTACTTGTGCTTGTGCTTTGATCTCAGCAGCCGTAAGTGGGCTCCGGCATGTGGTTGCTGTAAAACATATAAATAAATGTCATATCATACGAGCTCTATCCAATGGTTGTGCTGAATAATTAGCAATTAAACCATAAGCGGTAGAATAAGCTATCGATCAGGCTAATGCAGCTGTAATAATGGTCATTTGATGATATTAAGCCCGGGACAGGCTTATTTACTTGCCAGTACATAGGTAATGCACATAGTTAACTACGTCCTTCACATACGGGTCCCCGTACGTATTTTGTAAGGTAAAATTGAGTACGAATGTTTTTGCATGGAATGTCTTTCCCGAGCAAGACCGCGCTAATGATGCTTGTGCGCTGAGTCCTGGACCTCACCACCCGATCGCGCACTCTGTTGGCCGTCACGAATTTAAGCTGTTTTACGTGCCACGACATACCCTGGACACGGCTCCACCCCGCTCCGCTGACATCACCTAGCTTAGTGCGACCGGCTGCCACTGGCTCGCGGGTTATCTCAGACAGGAGCAAATAGCGAGCGCCGAAGCGACTCGAACCCGGGCCGCCAATACCGGGATAGGTGAGATTTGAGAAGTCCAGCGCTCTCCCACTGAGCTACAGGGGCGGACAATTCCTCCCTTGATTTATGCATAATGCAACTTCTTGGCGGCCTCCCTTGGTTGCCTTTTTGATTACCAGCTCCGAGGATGTTGGCACAACTTTCAACTGGATAATGTGTGCAATTTGGGTATGTGAGTAGTTGACTCATCAATCTGGAAACAGGTGTTGCATCTCCACCTGGACACCAGTGAAATACTTCTGCAGAACATGGTTAAATGAAGACATGTAAAGACGAGGAGTTCCGCGATGTGAATCGACGGTAGACGGCTTGGCTTCAAGTCTAAGTAATGGAAAATGTATGGTTTTAATTACTTTTCCAGTTCTTGAATACCTTAAGTTGAAATTGTATTCACACAGCTAAAGAACATGACATAAAACGATATAGGAACGTAACAATCGGACATGTGCCTGGATCCGGAATCCAGTTCAGATCTGGATCTCTGTGTCCTGTGTACCAGGATCCACATGGGTCTCCAGATCCAGGTACACAATAAGCCGAGGGATCCACAAAGATTTCAGATCCTGATATATTTTATGCCAAGGGATGCACTGGGATCCCAGATCCGGCTTTGGTATCCAGGAACGCTCGTAGGTACCTGCTTATTGCTAATTTTATAATATTGGAAAATAGTTACTATTCTATGTTTGCTATTAGGTACAACTTACAAGGTAATTTGCATGTACTAATTACCTGCATAGTAAATACCACATGTGCAAAATAGAGACCACAAGTTTTGATGTTAGTCACTACATTCAAGATCTAAGGCTTGTTTTGAATTATAGATCCACTGAGATCCAAGATCCTCAAACTTTTTTTGCCGAGGGATCCAGAAGTAATCCAGATCTTCATGTTTTTTATGGAGAGGGTTCCCTGGGATCCAAGATTGTCATACAATGTATACTGAGGAATCCACTGGGATCCCAGATCCAACTTCTTGATCCAGACAAAATTATGATAATAATCATGCAATCAGACATGTACATGGATCCCGAGATCCATGTTACATCCTTATATATGAGTCATGTATCCCGGGATCCACATGGGACACCATATCCTGGCACACAAACCGAGGAAACCACACTGCTTCCAGATCCTGATATATTGTAAGCCTGTAAGCCTTAAAACCTACAAAGATCCCAGATCCTGATATGTCTTTAGACGAAGGATCCACAAAGAGACCATATCCTAAAGCATTTTTAAACTGAGCTATCCAGGATGATGATCTTCATGCATTTTACGCAGAGGTATCCACTGGGGTCCATAGCAGAGTGTTTCATGGGAATGCCTTAAACCACAAAGCCCAAGCGCCCGAAGCCCATGAACAATAAAAAACTGCCAAAAGCCCAGACCCAGGACACAGAACCCATTCAAATTCCATAATATGAAGCCCATGCCGTCCGGCCCATTATATTAAGATAATAATTTTCACAAAAATGTGCACTATTATTCTAAACAGAATTTACTCATGCTATCAACGAGATTAAATTTTCACGCACCTGTGTTATGCTTGTGGCTTATGACTCATCGAACAATTTTCGTTCATATCATTGAGTCCATACTGAGATCAGACTCATTGGAATCGACATTGATTGGGATTTACAAATCTTTGCACACTGCTAGGTATTAACCATGAAATTTATTAGTTCTCAATGTAATTGCCCAATTTTATTTGTTTAAAGTGTCTTTATATTATATTTATTAAAATCATGACTTATACATGTGTATAAACAATCCTAGCTGTCCAAGAAAAAATAACGCAATTGTACAATGACTAAAAATAAATTGTCATTACCCATCCCACCTACAGTACCCATGCTATATGTCGAAAAATGCATTGATCACACCCAGACAATCGGAAGAATTGAGTGGGCACCCATGGGTGCACCCAGCCCATGAAACACACTGGGTCCAAGATCTTCATGCTAGGGATCCACTGGGATAATAGATCCAACTCCGGGATCCAGACACAAGTCTGTATGCCATTATTATGGATTTCAATGAAATAGTTAAGCGTCAACATTTCTTATTGTTTATGTCAATATCGATAGTCAGATATTTTAATCAGGAATATAGCGAAAGGAATATCCTGACGTTTCGTACATTGACTAGGTTTGGTCATTTTGTCTCGTTTTATGGTCGTAAAAGGGCAGCACGTTCACACCACCAGTGAATGCGCCTGTCTTCTCCTTACATCGAACTGTTCGCTATCTGTTACATCAGTCACTATTACTGCAGCTTAATCATACATACCCGACGAATGTATTCATGCACAAGCGTAATGGCATAATGGACATGCAAGGCTGTTCGAGCTTAGAAATCCGTTAACAAAATGGCTGTTGCTAATTATGTAACATCTTGAATGCTTTGAATGGAATGTATTTCCTTATATACCACCAACCAGTGCTCCATGCAGTTGATATCTCTTGAAAATGTATGACAGTTTTTCGTATTTTATCCCTTCTAGCGCCTCTAGAAGAAGTATCATCGCATCATTCTCTCAATAAACATGTATATTTTATTCGGCCCTGGCTTCAGCGCAAGGCTCACAAGTTTGTCTACAATTGGTACAGTCGGACGTGATCGGATGATGCATGTGTCACAAACCCTTTCCGATGAGGTCCACTACGAAACATGCTTCTAAGATATGGCTCCAGAGCATTCACTTTGTTCTCTGAGAGTTCGGCTGTGACTAAAAGGATTACAGCAATTTCGCTGCAGCTTTTGATTTGATGGGTCTATACGCTGCCTTTTCATTTCTTCTTGATGGTTACTTTTGTTGGTTACGACGTTCTCATG
>VOPJ01003090.1:0-34616 GCA_014673585.1 Semibalanus balanoides
TAAGATTTGCGTAATTTTTAACCCCTAAAACTCAACAAAATATGTTTTCAATAAAAATACATAGCGCCCCCCTCAGGCGCAAAAAGAGGCGCCCCCTGGGCCTGCAGCCCCCCCTCAATAAAAATCCTGGATCCGCCACTGTATGATACCATACCAGAAATGCAGGTCTAAGAAAAGGTAACAGTTGCATCTAGTTTACGAAATCCCTCTTCGGGGCCGCTCGTGGGACTGCCATATCTTTTCCCGTGTGTGCGTGTGTGTGTGTGTGTGTGTGTGTGTGTGTGTGTGTGTGTGTGTGTGTGTGTGTGTTGGCATTACCGGGACGGCAGGTAAGTTGCTATATCGGAGATGCACGGCAGAAACAACCGGCCGGATAATATACGGCTGCATGCTACCTGTAACCGTATCAAGTCCCGGTGGCGGGCGACCGTTGAACACCGACACAACGTTTGTGCTCGTACGATAGAACCGTCACCACGACGCTTCAAACATGTCAGATTATAAACAAAACTTTCGAAAATCTGGGATGTCAGTTTGAATGTATTTATATAACACATATTTGACGTACGCAATGCCAATAGGACATGGACCTACCCTCTTGTGATACGGAAACACCACATAATGACGGCGGCAGGAAAGCGCGAGACGACAATTAAACACACGAGACGGCCCATGTGTTCGCCGCCATGCTCCGGTCGCACTTGTCAGCAATCACACTCACCACACCACTCTCCCTCCCTACATCACACACCCAATGTGCGCGTTCCGAGACTCTCCCGGTGAAACTTCCCCACCCCACGTACTCAAAGTGATACCAGGCGCGTTACCGGCGGACCTCGGCGGTTGGAGGGCTGCCTGCTTCCGGTTTCCACCAGAGCTTGGAGCTTCAGTACCCACACTTCAGAGCCCGATATCTCTGCTGTTCACTCATCAGGCAGGGCCCGAGGTCACACCCACACACGCTGGACCCACCTCTGTACTCGTCCCCGGACAATGAGACATTCCGATGAGCGTCATATTCACAACAACCACGTCTGGGTGAAACTGAAGATCTCCATGGCGGGTAGCGACCAGGTCCCGAATAGCATGGCAGGCTGACATCACGGGCGGATGAAGAGTTACATGGCGACAACTAGCGTATCTTGATGAAGAGTTCCATGGCGGGCCGCCACCGTGTGTCGCAGAGCTGCAGTGAGGAACGCCGTCACGTCTTGATGAAGAGCTCCAGCGCGGGGTTGAGAGTGTCCGGCTGGAGCCACCGCGAGGCGTCCAGCGCGTCCCAAAACTCCTCGCTCCGGCGCACAAACTCCTGGTTCTGTCCCTCCAGGTCCACCGGCACATCGTGCTCTGTCGGAGAGACAGACGGAACTGTTAGTGTCGGAAGCGGCCGGCAGATGGCAGCATGGGACAGACACAGACAGAGGGAGGCGTTAGTGTCGGAAGCGGCCGACAGATGGCAGCATGGGACAGACAGAGGGAGGCGTCTGACTCCCTATGGGCGGCCGACACAGGGCAGCATGGGACAGACCAGGGCCCAATCTCACTGCAACACTGGACAGACAGAGAGAGGCGTTAGTGACAGAAGCGGCCGACAGATGGCAGCATGGGACAGACAGAGGGAGGCGTTAGTGTCGGAGCGGCCAACAAAGCCAGCGGCTTCAAGAAAACCAACTCGCAATGGCCGGCAGGAAACACAAACAATGCATTGGAGCCAACACATGCGGCGAGGTATAAGCTGGAGAATATGCTTTTACCAGCACACAACATGCTACCACACAGTACCATCGATACTGCATAATGCACAATATACATTACAGACGGGCACTCTTCAGAGCCCACACCGCTGCACAGAGCTGCTCTTCAGCAACTCACCTACAACCTGGTCGTCGTCGTCGCCCTGTGTTTCGGCTTCTGCCGGCATCGCGGCGGCAGCGGGGGTGGTACCGACGACAGCGGTGGGGGCGGCGACACCCACTGCCGCCGCTGCTGCCGGAGCCGCCGGGGCAGCCTGCGTTGACGGGTCGTAACCCTGGTAGCCCTGTGCTTGATACCCTGCCGAGGAGCACACGCACCGTCACACGGGGCAGCGATCGGCCAGCGACACAGGATCGGCATAGGTCACACTCACATGCACTGCAGCCAGTGACGGGACACACACACACACACAATACACTGACTTGTTTGGCTACTGATCACATCCTCCTTCGTTGTTGTTAAATTATGTTTGGTTCCGTGTAGTCCACCGTACAAGTCCTCTGTGTTATGTAATCGCATACAAGCTGATATTTTCAGACTCTGCAGTCTGTGTGCTCCACGCCAGGCTGGCGTGACGTCACCTATCACGGGTCAAGCTGTGGAAAGCAAGCAGCTGATATATCAGACTCTGCAGTCTGTGTGCCCACGCCAAGGCTGGCGTGACGTCACCTATCACGGGTCACAGCTGTGAGCAGCAGCTATATATCAGACTCTGCAGTCTGTTGTGCCCACGCCAGGCTGGCGTGACGTCAAACTATCAACGGGTCGCAGGCTGTGAGGGCAGAGCAGCTGATAATATCAGACTCTGCAGTCTGTGTGCCCACGCCAGGCTGGCGTGACGTCACCTATCACGGGTCACAGCAGTGGGCAGCACCCAAACCACATCTCACGAGGAGATCACCATATACGTGTTAGTGGTATCAATCGGTTACCAAAATTGTGGTTACCGACAAAATTGTGTGACCAATTTGGTGATTGGTCGGTCAGGCTTATCACGTTTTGGACACTTCTCGGTCAGCCTAATCTTAAACAATTCACTTTTTTGTCAGTCTTTGATGCATTCTTATTTATATCTAGCAAATTGATACACAGTTTGCTCGAAATGCAATCAATTCATGAAAATGTATTTGGTCTTGCTTGTGGCATTCACTATTTTGCTTTGCAAATGTATTTGTTTAATTTTTCCCAATTCTAATGTCTTTTTGGAAACTGTATATGTGCAAATCGGTCATATCTAAGACATTTTTGGCCTCTTACAAAATCGGTCAATATTTGGTCAATCAAAATGCCTCCTGTTCGGTATTGGATTGGTTTTGGTCAGGACATTTTGGGAAAATGACATCACTAATACGTGTACACGCTGCCACGGACTGCTAAGAGTCCAAACGATCCTTCGACCTGGCCAAGTGAGACGCAGCGGAGTGACGCGCGCCAGCTGCTGAAGTCTTACTGAGACACTCCACCCACGGCTGGCCGGAATGGTGCCAGCTCACGCCACTCACCACACTCCACCCACGGCTGGCCGGAATGGTGCCGGCTCACGCCACTCACCCGCAATGTTGGCATTTTGGTGGTCATTTTCTGGTCTTTTGAAGGTCCACAAGATTTTGCTCTCTTTAAACATTTACTCTCTTTTCATGTATTACTGCCCCACATTTTCATATGCAATTTTGCAGGTAAAGCACACTCATTTGGTGTGTCAGTACAAAAATAGTGTCTTTTTAACACATAAGCAAGTATCTTTAAAAAGTCAGCTATTTTTTTAACAGATACTGTGACCAATGAGCCATCAACAATCAAGCAGGTGCTACCAGCTCTGCAATGCAATGGATATTGACCTCTTAAATCAGGACTGTCTTTTGAAAACATTAAGATTGGACATTTTGGAAATAAAAATTGCCACGAAAATGTCATAAATTTGCTCTCAATCTGCCAGTAATTTTGCTCTCCGGGACCAGGTCCTGAAATGAAAATTCCAGCACTGCTCACCCGAGTTGTCGTACGATCCGTAGTTCTGCCAGGCCTGGTAGTTCTGCCAGGCGTACAGCTGCTCGTAGTAGGCGCTGTAGTCACCGCCGGTGGTGGTGCCGGCGGGGGCGTTGGGCGCGATGGGGGCGGGGGGCGGGGGGTGTCGATGCTGCAGGGCAGGGGAGGACGGGACGTGAGGCGGCCGCGGACTGACGTACTGGGAACGACTCGGGTGGCCGGGGTCTCACAACACTGCTCAGTACTGCTCAGTACCGCTCAACACTGACTCATGGCTCACATATAACAAGTGACGCCAAGCACACCATGCATGAGCTTCAAAGGGAAAATGTAGCAGCTCTGATAACATCTGTAGATGTCATCATCCTCACCATAAACAATACACATTGAGCAAAATGCATCTCCAAAGTTTCCATTAGGACAAAGCAGTCAACCCCTTTCAAGCAGAGAATGGAGCACAACATGTCATAAGTGATTAATGAACAATTATAGCCACGAGTGCTGACCGCGCTCATGGTCAGCACGTGCGCTCTTTGGCTCTCCGTTCAGAACACACGTACCCGACGACTGGTTTGCGTGGCACAGCCATGCTGACGCGCATGGGCTTGTTGGCCAGTCCGGTGAAGCCGCTCATGTGCGTGAGCGCGTCCTTGTGCTCCTCCTCGTCACCAAAGCGGACGAAGGCGTAGCCGCGACTGATGCCGGTCGCCCTGTCGTTCACCACTGCGGCCGGGCAGCAGAGCACAGGCACGGTCAGCACAGCAGAGCACAGGCACGGTCAGCACAGCCCGGGGCAGCAGAGCACGAGCACGGTCAGCACAGCCGGTACACGCACAGGCCGAGAGCAACAATTACTGGCCACAAACGAGCTACCCAATTATCGACACTTGGTAACTCGTGCCATGAATAAAACAAATGACATACACAGTATTTACTTATGGAGTGTTTACTAGGACCCCGGCAAGGGATTTCGCGAATACGCGCTTTTTGCATTGCTCTATATAGCGATGCGCACCTCTGACTGGACTAGATGCTGAACAAATGGCGTGACATCACAAGACGTTATGATCATGGCTTGAAAAGCTGCCTGAAAGAGGCAATGAGAACTGGGAAGCATTTCATAAACATTATACTGTGACAGACATACACATCGTTAATTTCCCGTCTCTCAGGTGCGACACAGCCCAAGGTCAGCTGAGCTGCAGCCATATCAGAACAGAGCGGCGGCTGAGTAGCTAAGGCCGTCCCTCTCTGGCTCTCTGGCTCTCTGGCTCTCTGGCTCTCTGGCTCTCTGGCTCTCTGGCTCTCTGGCTCTCTGGCTCTCTGGCTCTTCGGCTCTCCTCTGGCTGCTCTGGTCTCTGGCTCTCTTGGCTCCTGGCTCTCTGGCTCTCTGGCTCTCTGGGCTCTCTGGCTCTCTGGCTCTCTGGCTCTCGTGGCTCTTCTGGTCTCTGGCTCTCTGGCTCTCTGGCTCTCTGGCTCTCTGGCTCTCTGGCTCTCTGGCTCTGGCTCTGGCTCTGGCTCTCTCTCTCTCTCTCTCTCTCTCTCTCTCACCTCGGGCCGCCCGGATGCTGTTGTATCGGGAGGCGAACGCCAAGTACAGCTGCGAGTCGTCCACGCTCTTGTCCAGGTCACCGACCCACAGAGAGAACTCCCGTTCTGTGCCCGTCCTCCCAGCGTTAGAGTTGTTCAGCATGAACCGAACCGGCTGCAGAGAGCGGACGGACACACACACACACACGCGCGAACACCCATACACTTGTTACTGACATGGTAGGGACAGAGGGCCGAGGAAACAGGCACAGCGCAGCTGTCACTGCCACATAACAACATCAGCAATGGAATATTAAGAGCAATAATTAAAGTGACATATAGAGCGGCACAGTACAATTATGTTCAGCTGAAAAAACGTCGTTTGTTATACGAATGCACTGTTCGGCAACTTGACATGAGGATTAGTACAGATACTGAGACTAACCGGTTGGCTGTTTGGAATCATTTTGCCGTTCAGTTTGTGCATGATTCGCAGTGCAGTTTGGTTGTCCTTGAAGTGGACAAAACAGTATCCAGCATTCTGGCCTGTAAACTTGTTCCTGATGTGCTTCACCATCAGGACTGTCTCATCCATGGCTTGGAATGCTGCCTTAATGAACTTCTCATCCATATAATCTACAATCTGAAAACATGTATGTGACTTAGTATATATGTAAGTCGGGCTATGCATGATCATGTAGACAAGCTATACATGGAATTGGACATACATGGTTTGGAAATGACACAAGCAAACAGGTCATCATTTAGACATGGACATGGTAATCAAATATATATATATATATATATATATATATATATATATATATATATATATAAATATTATTATAAATATCAGATTAGATAGATAGATAGAGATAGAGATAGAGATAGAGAATGGAGATGGAGATGGAGATGGAGATGCAGATGGAGATGGAGATGGAGATGGAGATGGAGATGGAGATGGAGATGGAGATGGAGATAAAGATGGAGATAAAGGATGGAGATGGAGATGGAGATGGAGATGGAGATGGAGATCACAATATAATCAGGTTTACTATACCTACCAGATAATTAACTGCTGCATTAACACAATTATATAAAATATAGCAAAAAACAGCGGAAAATCAGGGGCGCAGCCAGGGAACACAGGGGCACGCCACGTGACCCTTCAATTGTGCCAACTTTCACACTAACAAATTATCAGCGACGTCCCTGTTTGGGACTATTTAGGGGCCCTGCAAAATATAGCGGGCTAAATCCGAAGTGATATTTTTGCGTAATTTTTCGGGGCCCTTTGTCAAGGGGGCCCCTGGAGATGCTGTGCCCCTTGCCAAAGGTCGCCCATGTCCGCCCGTGTAGCTCAGTCGGGAGAGCGCTGGACTACAGATCTGACCCACCCTGGCAAGATGGGTTCGAGCCGCTTCGGCGCTCGCTGTTTGCTCCTGGCGGGGATGACCTGCGGTTGGTGGCAGCGGCGGCGTCAAAGGTCAGATGAAGCCAGCGAGCCGGACGGACCGTCCTCAGTCGTTAGGGGACGTTAAAAAAGTAGCTAGGTGTTTGCGCCCCCCTCCGAATCCCATTGGGCTAATCTGGGAGTGATCCTGGGGCCCGGCCCCTCAGGCACCCCAGTGGCAATACCCCCCTATTGTTTGAATAACTACTTACATCTCCCATCCACAGGGAGCCTTCATGGCCCAGTGAAAACGTTGATGACATCCCCATATTCATGATGGTCTTGAAAACACAGTACTCAGAAAATGAAGCTCACACTTGCTTGGTTCCGACCCTGTGGAAACAAAGTCAATCAAATATAGGCAACGTGAAACAAGACCTCAACTGCTCTATAGGACATAACAGTGATCACTCAGGAGTCGACAAGGCACACCAGCCCATGACGAAAATTCGCACCAACCAGACCAAGCAGGCCAAAAATCTGCACCAGTCCGCACCAGACCAGCCAAATATCCACAACAACACATCAAAACCAGTAAAACACCCTTATCGGGTCGAAAACCAAGGGGACATTTATTCAGCCCTAATGTGAAAATGTGTGATGTGAAAATGTGTTCTAATGTGAAAAAGCATGTAAAGCTTCATTTAAGTTAATCTGCCCCATGCAACTGTTGCCCGCAGCACAGCATTGGCACAACACCATTACAGGTCTGCACGGCACCCTACCAACTCTGCACCAGCTTCTCTAAATTCGCACCAGCCGAGACGGGATTTGTTCATAAGTACTCGTGGGATTAGACTTGTTTTGGGTAGGTGGGGTGAGCTGGAGGGCGAGACTGGTGGGGGGAAAGGATATGTGCAGCCTCGGATGGGCCCTGGAGGCTCGTTGTTGCACTCTCCTTTTATGTCTTTAAGTCTTTATGTCTGCACCAACAAGATCTCGTTGAATATACCATACTTTGCAGTCTGGCCCCCAGGCAACTTCTCTCAAATGGCCAACAGAGGGTTCCGTTAGATTAGGTTAGGTTAGGTAAGGTAAGATTCGATTATTTTGATATTGTTCCAGTAACATTACTCTAGCGGCCAGACTGCAAAGTGTGGCACAGGAGACCACCAGGCGCACCAGCCCATGACAGAAATCCGCACCAACCTGGACCAAGCAGACCAAAAATCTGCACACCATTCTGCACCAGACCAGCCAAAGATCCTCACCATCCCATCAAATCATGTAAAACGTCCTTATTGGGTCGGAAGCTGAGATTACATTTATTCACCGCTTGGTAGTTCCTTATGTGAAAAAGCATGTGAAGCTTTGTTTAATACGCGCCCTGGAAGGGGGGGGGGGGAGCGAAATCCGCTCACCCCTCCTATTTTTTACCATAGCGGAAAAACGGCGGCGCTGCGCGCCACAGTTTTTTGCATACCTGTTTGAAAATGAATTACTCAATTATGTTAAATGCTTGGTCTCGGGTCATCTCAGGTCAGGTCACCAGACGAAGTCAAGTGATGTCCTCACCTACACAACGTGTTTGGTCTTATGTAGACACAGTTTTCAAACGATCGATTTCACACTTTCAGGATGTCATGAGATCATGGATACGTACCATTTTTACATCTCGGATTTCTGATATCAGGGACCTAAGGTTAGGTCAATTTTGTGATCACCAATACTGATTTGTCAATACCTCTAGAAATAATGAAGATAGAGACGTGAAAATGGTACAAATGTGTTTGTCTCGTCGATACACGTCTTTCAATATGCAACATGACCTACTTGGGTCACCACTTGACCTTGACCTAAGGTCAAATTTCGAAGTTGACCTCACCTATACAAATTAATACCAGTAAGACGCCTTAAACGGCGAAGGACGAGCGAGTCCAAATAAATCCGCGTCTAATTATTCACCAAGTCCACGGAGGCCTTCGTAACTTGTCCAAAGCATCCATGACCATTATTATACGCTGTGCTTTTTTGTGCGCTCTGCAAATAGATCCGAAACGTTAAATCAGATACTTTAAACAAACTAGTTTTGAAGCGTCCCTATTCCTTTAAATTCTGCAATTATAGCTTCCCATGTTTGTAGGCAAAAATATGCAATTAATTGTGGGTGGTATTAGATGGATTTATGCTCTTACAGGCATCATGTTTATCGTCTAGAGCACCCTTTGGTTTTCAAGCTACGGCGTGAATTAAGGAAATATATATTTAAAAAAATCGTCAATTAAAATATTACATACAATTACAGCGAAATAATGCAACCTGCAAACCCAATTTACTTGAATACATCTCCGCCGGACATTGGCACAGACCTCGCTCATTCCCTGTTCATCGTCTCTCCACTCCCATAGTGCTGAGCACTGATTAAATGGTCGAAGACGTCCCTAAAACTATGAATTCCCCTTGTAGCCAGTAACTCTCTGCACGTACCCACGCGCCGCCCTGCATCGACCCAACCTCTACGCCGGCGGATCTCCTCTACGCATCTTGTGTTTGACCGTGGTCTCTGCGACCTTTTTCCCGTTGCGAGATAGACGGCTCTGGTCATCTGCAAGCCGTGTTTTGCAGAACTTTTCGTCGGACGGACAGGGCGCACCGTGCGCACCCAGTGTGACCAAAGTCCCTTGACCTGTGCAAACACTATTGCCAGTGGTTGGCCAGCCCTCACACCAAAATTTAGCTTTAATATGTTCCAGCCGTTTCTCAGCTACAGGCAGATAATCTTTCTGAAAACCCTGCCACCCTCGACGCGCACGTTCACGCGCCGTGCTGACACATCACATGATAAAAACATGTCAATAATCATAATGTCCTTGCATGGGGCTATCATATGCGAACGAACTGCTTGTTTTTTTTTTTTTTTTCTCCTTTTTTCTCCATCGGGATGCGGGTTCAAAAAGATATAAGGCTTCCTGACCAGCGTCGCGGTCTGGCCCAGGCCGAGAGTTCGGCCGTGTGAATGTGAGAAAAATCCGATATTCAATGAGGACTCGCTCCGCGCTTCGCGCTCGCTCGTAATCATTCAAAGCACCTTCATGAGACAAACATGATGGCGTCAAAATAATTATTTTATTGCCATTAGTTAACAAGTAATTAGCAAAACACTTTTCTGCAAAAATATCCTTTTTGACCTTCAATGACCTCTGGAGCCTAAATACTCACCTGAGCTCAATTTTCAGGACAGCTAGGTTGATTACAAATGTCAAGAGCTTTTGATTGCTTGATTGCGCTTTTTCCTAGCTATCATAGTTTCCAAGATAATTGGGGGTAACTGGAGCAAAGTCCAAAATCTGGAAAATATGAACCTTGATGACCTCTAGTGACCTTGATATTGACCTTACCTAAAAATTGCATGGTTTTCAAGATCATGGGGGGGGGGGGAGATCCCCCTCCAGGGCATGTTATTCTCAGAGGCCCTCCAGGGCGAGTGTTAAGTTAATCTGCCCAGCACGACTGCTGCCTGCAGCGCGGCATTGGCACCACACCATTGAAGATCTGCACCACACCCTACAAAATCTGCATCACACTGAATGATGATGATGATGATTTGGGTTTAAGGGCACCTCAACTGTAAAGTTATGTGTGCATCACACTGAATCCGCACCAGCTTCTCTAAATCCGCACCAAATCCGCACCAGCCAGGATGAGCTCGCACCAACAAGATCTTGTCAAATATGTCATACTTTGCAGTCTGGTCTAGCGGTTCCGCCCCTGGCTACTTCAAAACTTGTTTACTTTGTCTATGCATTTATATACATGGTCGCAATGAGAGAACACCAAACATTTGCAGTGTCCTAGGATTGCTTTAAAGCCAGGGTGACCCGATGGAAATTTCAAGCGCAGAAAAATCAGGCAAAAAGATGAAAAAATTTATACCTAACCCTCCACAACGGCGGGGGGGCGGAATATCCGACTCCCACGATGATAATTTTCCGACCTAGACGGAAACGCGGCGGCGCGTAGCCGCCGCCAAATCCTTGTATAGCTGTTTGGGCATCCAATTCCCGCCACACTTTTCTAAAAATGACTTCCTAACTTTGCAAGTCCACGTTGTCAGAGTCACATTAAGTTACCTGAACCGGCAAGTTCACACGTTCTTCTAAGTTTGACATCTGACGAAGCCACATTGGTGAACCAAAACAGATTTGAAACTCACAGTGCTATTAAATAAAGGCTTCGATATCTTAAGCAGTTGTTTATACTCCTGGATCCATTTGATCGCGTGAACCGCGTCATCGTCAACTTGTTATAGCCAAATGCCCCCTATTATAAGGTACCCTATAACTAGAGAATCAATTGAGATGATAGCGCACACAAAGCCGGATGGAAACAACGGTCAGAACAGCCAAAAACCAAGCCCTAAATTGGTTCCATTTTCATCCTACATCAAACTGATCTGAAGCAACCAAGTATAAAATGCAAGTTGTTTTTATTCCGTGACCTCGTTGAGGTCAAATCAATGTTGCCAAAAGGTCATATGGTTTGTACAATAACTCAGTTCTAACGTAAGATAGAGTACTTGTTTGTCACATTCTGTCTTCTCTTGTCAAACCTCCTCCGATATACATTAAATTTGACATTGACCCTGACGGTCAAAATGAGAGTCAACATGTTTATTAGTTTGACCTAGTTAGTTAGTAATTGATCCCAACCTGACCAATAAATGGTTGCATGCGCCGTGATGTTGCAAAACACGTACCCAATGGTGTAATGATATGACTGCAATATGACTACCTTCTAAACTTAAGAAGTTAAACAAAAAAACTTTTCGTAAAATTAAGTCATTTTACCGCTTTCGCTGAGCCGCTGGAAGCCTATTTACCAAATCAAGTCTGAGGACCACATGAATTAGCCGGAAAAAGTGTTTCGAAAGAGCAATTGCAGTGGCCCTTTCTCGGGTTTGTCCCCATATGCCCCTATTTAGTTAATGAGCTAGCCCGGAAAATAATGTAAGCCAATGCAGTGCTCAATTTACTACAAAAACCCAAATATGGTAAAGGAAATTTTGACCTTTTGTACGCTCTCCTACCTCAAGATATTGTAACACTGAATTAAATAAAAACATAGCTTATCTAATTCCCCCTCAGTACTCGTCACGGTTCTTACCTCTCACCGTTTTCCGCTCTCTCCACTACAATTACGGGCGTAGCTTTTTTTGTAAAAGGAAATAGTTCACTAACTAACAGCATGTGCCCGTTTGAACCCGACCGACTACAGTTTGCTAGCCGCTGTTGAAAAACCTTAACTGCAATATAATGCCGCGGCCACTGAAGGGCTCTCCAGCCAACTCAATTTGCAACTTTTGCTCTCCAGGCAACATCGGCGGCGCCAGAATTAGAATGTCAACGAACCCAACGTGTGGGCCCCTCAACCAACAACCCTGGGCACCCGCCCCACAAGGTAGGACTATAGCGGTAATAAAAAGTATCATAAAATACACAGCAGCCCAATTAAATACATTCAAAATATGTAGTTGCTGAGCCCGGATTTTCCACGTGTGCGCATATAGTTTTGATGAAATAAATAATTTACGTCCTTCTGTCCGGAGTCGGTGCAATGTATGGCTATTTTTGACATTGTGAAAAGAAGTTATATTTGAAAATATAATCAAATTCTGTTTGAAAAAAAACAATCCAAGGTGAACTATTCCCTTTAACATCTAAAATGTTGTAAGACGATCGATGGTATGGCCTATTGAGCAAACGGTTGACCGCGTATGGCGGCGAGCTGTTGTTGATATGGGTCAAGTCAAGGCCATATATAGAGAGTAGGTAGGTACCGAATGTGGGCCTCACACACCTCACAGATCCCGAGCTTTCTTAAGGCAAATGTAAACCACAGTATATAGTATATACACCAGATATACACCGCGGGTATTATACCGTGGTTATATATCAATCATATTGATATCAATTACCAGTTATTAACTTGCCTTGTCAATTATCAATACGTAAGCCGACGTAAACCGGAAACTAATGCCATTTACCATGCTGGGCAACAACATTTTAGTTTGCGCCATTTTCGACGCTTCTGCGTTTTCTTAGCATACATTTTGGGAGGGTCTAAAAAGCAGTCAAGAGTGACCAAGGACAGGGAAGCAAGCCCGCTACACTAACACACTCGCTGTCCGTTGTGCAGTCATCTTGCGAATCTCAGCAACAGACACTTCAAGCACAGAACATGTTCCGCACGACCTAACCGCACCACATCATGTAGGCACATACGATTACGCCAGCCAATCTGAGCTTGAACCCACCAGGTCAGTGCTAATCTCGATAAGAACCCCTATCGAACAAAAAAGATGATAAAAAACTAAAACCTAACCGATATATCATCACGCGTAAGCAGTATCGATGGAGAACCTAAACACACCTGCACGCCAATTTTTTACTTCTCACTCCCATCCTTACGTCCCCACGAGATCCGTGAGGGGGGGGCAAATGCTCGGCCTTATGCGCCGCCCATCCAGTAGTCGGGTCGAGGAACTGAAACGAAACCCAAAGATAGAGGGGGCGCAGCGAGACTTCCATCTCGATATTGAGAAACTCAAATCCCGCGAGTACACAAGATTTCTATGCAGATTTGAGCTCCTTTCGTCTTCGCGAATCTATTGCGCTTTTTAATTTGATTTACGAAGTAAAATTGTTGATTTTAGCACCCAAAAATTTGCAAAAAGTGAGGGGGCCATGGCCCCGCGTTCCTACGCCTATGGCCCGCCCCCCCAAACCGTCTGAAATCGGTGCAAATTTACACATTTAATGATGTAGGACATTTACGCAACTTTTACTAGGGGATGTTTATTTTAAAACGTCTAGCAATGAATAAGGGAGCGAAATCCGATGAGGTGATGCCCCATCCCCCAAAATCGCTAACAACTGCCGTTCTAGATCCGCCAGTATTTTTCTACCGTGGATCCGCCAGTGCTGGCAGTGACCGTAGCCCGTAAGTACCGATCGATTCAGACTCCATGATTATATAAACGTATTTGTATACGGATTCGCGTACCTTTCAATTTCCTTCAAACTCACATGGGCCATGGGACGAGCACAGGGGTAAAATATTTCCGAGGTAATGGAAACGGTTTGATCGTTGGCCTTGGCACCAAGAGGATACGGTGCTTACCCCTCAACAACACCCGTTGACCTATTCATCACAAACGCAAACGTCTCTGATTTTGGTCATATTTATTGTTTCCTCAACGAACACCTCAGCACACATCACATACATACATGCATTTACCTAAAACATGAGTCGCATACCACCTCGGCGCTAGATCGGAAAGACTTCGTACAACACTGAGCGCCACCGTCCGAAGTGATCCCATTACCGAGCATGCAGTCAGTTCTGACCCACAAACGAGCATGGCCGCCCAAATCTTGAGACGGCTGTGCCACTCGAGAACACAAAAGCCACACGGGATCAAATTGAGGAAGATGAGCTCGACCCATCAACATTCGGCCAAAGAATAATCCGAGTCTAAACGTGTTGGCCGGCACCCGCTACGTACGCGATGCAGCGCAAGAGAACCTAGTACTGTACCTCCGAATTGGTCCACTGAGACGTCCCCGGACACGCAGAAAACTGGAAACTCCAACAGATACGGCGCGAGAAATAGTATGAATAAGCCCGAACCCAGTCGGAATAATCTTCCCCCAGCACCAGAGGCGCAACCGAGAGAGACAAGAGGCTGCTCCGGAAAGCCACTGCCGCTGAACTACCTCAGTGTAGGACGCTGCTGAAACACGGCCAACCATGGTGAACCACGCTGTTGTAAACTGCGAAAAAGATGTCTCCTGAAGCTGCGCACATTCTCAGATGGTGACAAGCAGAGCAGGATCCCTCCTGCACGCAGCAGGGGGGCGACAGGTCAGAACGTACTGCTCGCCACCGCTCGACGACCGGCCGACACGTACCAGACAGAAACAGACCGATGGCAAAAAAACAGAAAAAAAAACAGACAAAAACAGACCAAACAGAAACAAACAAACATTTGACTACCGTGTGGTCTTCACAGTGGCACAGCGGGATGAGCCAGCTGCACGGAGAGACTGAGCCTGGAGAAGCGGAAGCCGTCTTTCTGGTCTCAGCACACAGACAGACTGGGTCAAAAGACAGCGGATCCTGGCTGTCTTTTGACAAACAGTTGACAAGACAGGCTCAAATCGGCCCCATCAGGCAGGATAAGGCAACTAGAAAGTAGGCAGATATGAAGTAAATCTAAACAGTGTATGATAGAGATTGAATATGTGACGACAATAAGCAGCTAACAGTCGGATCTATAAGCTGAATTATAGGCATTCGACTCAATTTTTTTGAACCAGAGAGACAAGATGGACTTTGACTAAGGACGTGGTCAGACCAAACGTTCTAAAACTGTCAGACGGTTCACAGGAGAGCTCAGCTCACAGACACCCTCCTGGTCCGATCAGAACATGTTCTGAGGACGCCTCCAGCCCACCTGTGCGCATCTCACGGGCCACCCAATCAGTGACGACCTCGACCAACTGCACCCCTGATCACGACCTCGACCAACTGCACCGCCTCTCCGCACTCCCTCCGTCCTATCACCTTCGCTGTCCATCCGTCCTGTCATCTCATTATCCTCCGTCTATCACCTTGCCTGTCCCTCCGTCTTATCACCTTGCCTGTCCCTCCGTCTTGCCACCTCATGTCCTTACCGCCGCCCACCAAGCCTGCTCTGCTCGCCTGCCGGCCTCCCCAGCTCTGCTCGCCTGCCGGCCTCCCTGCTCGCCTGCCGGCGCAGCGGCTCAGTTGGGCCTCAGCGCGTCCGTGTTGAACATGACCACGGTGACGGTGATGTCGTCCCTGAAGAGGCGGACCACCTCCTCGGGCAGCGTCAGCAGCTGAGAGATCCGGCCGTGGTTCAGGCCGTACTCGGTTCCGCTCAGCGCGTGGCGCAGCACGTGCGTCGCCGCGTTGGCGTCCTGTGGCTTGGTGCCAATGCCCTTCCGCCTGGCCTCCAGCATGTCCAGGATCTGGTTGAGGGTGTGGTCGCGGCGCGGCAGCCGCAGCGGGGTCAGCGTCGTCTTGCCGTGCGCGTGCTCGCCGACAAGTCGCACCACCTCGCTGACGGGCAGCTGCTCCCAGAGGCCGTCCGACGCCACGATCAGGAAGCGGTCGCGCGGAGTCAGCTTGTGGTAGGTGATCTCGGGCGCGGCCGTCAGGTAGGGCGGCGTCTTCAGCTCGGGGAACGGCCCGCCCGGCACCACGCGCTCCTGCACCTCCACCGGCCACTTGAAGCGGAAGTCTCCGAGCGCGCGCAGCGGCGCCAGCATGCCCAGCAGCCTGCTGTCCTTGAGCAGGTCTTGGCGCTCGCTGCTCGGGTGGCGTTCGGTGATGCGCTGCACCTCGTCCGGGTTGTCACAGCTGTGGTCCTTGGTGAGCGGCCGCGCCACCCAGTGGCCGTTCTCGTTGAGCACGCCGAGCACGGCGCGGCAGTCGCCGGTGTTGGCCAGGTGGAGCCGGCTCTGCGCCAGGTGCGCCACACACGCCACGCAGCCGGAGGCTGCGGCCCGGAGCGCGGCCCCTGCCAGCGGCGAGTCGGTCTCCACCGCCTCCACCGCCTCCCGGCCGAGGTCCTCGTCCAGCCGCAGGAAGGCGCGCTGCAGGCCGTGACCGACGTCCTGCGCAGGCTCCCGCTCCGCCAGGTCACGCACAAAACTGCCGGGCCAGGCGGGGTCAGGTGGGGTCAGGTAGGGTCAGGAAGGGTCAGGTAGGGTCGGAAGGGTCACAGGTGTCACTGAGGGGTCAGGAGGCGCTTCAGGAGAGGTTGTCAGGAAGACGCGTCATGCGTTCGGGTGGTGGGATCGGAAGTGTCGGCGGCTACACGGACTGGGGTGGGCAGTGAGCGCTCCAGGTGTGAGTCCGGGATCAGGGTACAGAGTAAGATCGACTCGCACGGGTGTGGTCGCAAGCAGAGAGCTGCTTTCGGAACTGGGAGGGTCAACGGTGTGTCAGACACCGGGGATAGTAGAGACACGAGTGCCGCGTCAGACGTGGCGTGCTAGTACGGAGACTGTCCATGCAGCATTGGCTAAGCACTGGCCGTGGGTGATTAAGGGAGAGATTCAGTTCCATGGGGTCAGACGGGGTCAGGCGGGGCTCGGCTTTAGCACAGTCAGGTCACGGATAACCAGCGGGGGAGGTGGTCAGGGAAAGTGAAATGACGCCAGGGCAAGTCTATTCGGTTAGATTGGTACGCTATCAGGTGTGTTTGGTATGGGTAGATTTAGATGTGGTTTGCTAAGGTCAGAGATATGAAGAGCCAGATAAATAGCCAATGCACGGTGACCAGATATCGCACAACAAGTAGTGAATCATCGTTGAGTAAAATAATTCGATCTATCTATAACGATGCACAGTAATTATTAATCTGGGTTTATATTGATCGATAGACACATAATGATCCTAAGTCGTTCTTCCGTTACACGATCGGGCACTCGGACACAGATAGTGTGTAGATGCTCTATAGATGGTAGACAATAAATATTTGTCCGCCAGATCGCGGATATCAAGCGCGCTCCTGCGAGTTGAGCATCAGGTCTCATAAGAGCAAACCGTCTCCGTTCACTACACTCGACAACATACTCATTGGTCAAACTACACGCCTCGATGTGCTATTGGCGATGGGTCGTCGTCTCTCAGAGACTCCCTAGTGACAGCATATATAGCACCCCTGCCGTGGTATCCTCGTGAAGTGCGACCTCGATTACGAGACCTGACACACTTGCTGGTAGGGTAGCGGCAATTCTTGCTCTGGTGCACAGGCGCTACCTACCAGATCTGGGCGCGGTCTGTTGCATCCCCCGCGGGTTCGTTAGCGTTGATGCTACGATTTGCACAACTTCTTCGATGACGAATTCTGTGCCCTACTAGGGAATAGCGGAAGATCCTGCCTGGGCGTGTTCCTCGTTTCACTTCCGGCATACAACTAGGATACTTGCATACACGTGGTCGCCTTCGGCTAGGACACAGGATCGTTCCGACGATGGAATGCCCTCCCGTTTCACCTACACTCAATTGCAAACAGCTGCGCCAACCGCTGGAGGAGCGGCAAGAGTGCGTGACGTCACCCGAGGCAGGGCGAGAGGCGGTGACGAAGCGCGCGCAGATGCGCCCGTCCGCCGCCGTGACCGTCCGTTCACTAGATACCCTCCGCGATTGCACGAAATGAGTCTGTCTTGTAAGGGGCGCGCCCCGTGGAAATGGGTAACGAAGGCCATGATACAAGTCAACTCGCAAAGACCGTGTCTGGGGTGCCAGGCCGATCGGGGAGTGGGACGGCGGGGCCACACGGGGGCCAGGTGTCAGCGGTAGAACTCAATTGCAAACAGCCTTGATGCACGCGAGAGCACATTGCGGCGGAGTGGCACATGCGGGCGCCCCGGCGGTCCACGGCGGCGCCTTGCCCGTGGCACGAAGCCTGCGGACACTAGTGCGGAAAGAAGCACAAGCGACGGCTCGACATGCGAGGCCAAGCGAAGTGCATCGTGCGCAGCATGAGAAGACTGGGCCGCCAGATCGGGCAGAGTGTACACGCTAGACTCGAGTCTAGAGCAGCGTGTCAGACGTGCTCGCGTGGCAGAGCGGGCAGAGCGGGCAGAGCGGGCAGAGCGGGCAGAGCGGGCAGAGCGGGCAGAGCGGACACAGCGGACACAGCGGACATAGCGGACACACCCGCTATGCTGGCAGTCACAGCGGTGCGGGAAGGAGTCGGATGATTCAGTGAAGAAAGCCGGGTGGATAGAAAAAACGACTCATCATCGCCCTTCCACACGTCCAAAATATATTAGCAATACCCAAGAAGTGGATATTCGCCTGCCAGCATAATATAAGTGCGTGCTACAAGAAAATACACAGACCCACCCAGCTTATATCATAAATTAACATATCTGAGTTTGGACATACCGTTCCAGCTTACATACCAATCCAACCACAAATCAAAACATATCCAACAAGTATTCACTTCTATTCACAGGCACCCCAATCCAACCATAATTCAAAACATATCTAACAAGTATTCACACTTACTCTGGTGCAGCAGCCTCCTTCCGTACAGCATCACCGCACCCATAGATATAAAGACTAGATAGGACAGCCCAATGGAGTGGTCCGCTCGCTAGTACGTAGAAACCGGGCACGGCAATGTTGTGGGTAGTCCACAATTGTAGACTCACCTAAGCGCGCTATGGCGCTGCGGGAAGGAAAGACGGCGTGTGTGTGATTTGATGATGGCAAAGTGATTCTTCTGCCGAATTTCGCGAAGGCATGAGAAGATATCGGGATTGTACCGAACCTAAGACAGTAATGACGTATTAGATCTATAAACTATCAAGCGAAGCTTAACATGAATCAAGACGCGTTTTTTGGGGCCCGTCCCTAAGACCGGCGCAGAGTGCCCCCTCCGGCGACACAGAGGGTCCCACTTAGGCGAGAGAAGAGGCACCACTACACCTTCAGGCGGCCAGATACCCTCACTACGCGGCCGGAGTGCCCCTCTAGGCGGCTAGAGGTCCCTCAGGTCAACAGAGTGTCGCCACCCTACGCCGGCCAAGAATGCCCCTCAGGCGGCACAGTGAGCATGCCCCCTCGAGGCGTCCAGCGGTACCCCCTCATGCCGGGTACTTTTCTCTGGAGGGCAGGGTGCGACCGCTTGGGTGGGGCAAGGTGGCCCCCACGCCAGTGGGCAAGTATGCCCCGGGTATTCAGAGTGCTCCCCCCTCACGGTTGAGCAAGAGTGCCCCTCCACGCCCCCGGGTGGCAAGAGTGCTCCCCCTGTGTCGAGTGGCAAGAATTAGACCCACCCCCCAAGGATACTCCGAAGAGAGAGTCTAACCCCCTGGTTGAGCAAAATGAGTGCACCCGCGTCCAAGAGGACCCCTTCCCCGCGGGAGTGAAGATTGCCCGCCGGTGGCAAGAGTCTACCGGGGGCAAAAGTGCCCTCCTCGGGTGGCAAGATTGCGCCGTCCCCCCCCCAGGTGGCAAGAGTGCTCCCCAGGTGGCTAAGAGTGCCCCTCCCCCCAGGAGGCCCAAGAGGCCCCCGGTGCAAGTGCAGTGCCCCCTTCATCAGGTTTAGCAGAGTGGTCTCCTCCCCCATGGCAAGAGTACCCCTCCCCCAGGTGGCAAGAGTCCCGCCCTTTTTCACCCCAAGCGACAAGCTGCCCTCACCCCCCACGGTGGCAAGAGTGGACTCTCCCTCGGCTGTTCAACGAGTTCCCCCGGTGAAAAGTGTCCCCCACCCCTCGGGTGGCAAAGGCACCCCCCCCGGGTGGCTAAGAGTTGCCCCCGGGTTGCAAGACTCAAGAGTGCCCACCCGTCGTTGGCAAGAGTGCAACCCCTGGGTCGGCAAGAGAGAGCACCCCCCGGGGTGGCTAGAGTGTCCCCCGGGTGTGCAAGAGTGCCCCCCGGTTGTGCAAGGCATGCCCCCCCGGCTCTCGCAAGAGTGCCTCCAAGAGTGCACAGAGCCGCCCCCTCGGTAGGTGGCAAGAGTGCCCCCCCTATGGTTGGCTAAGTTAGTGACTCCCCAGGTTGGCAAGAGTTCCCCAGTGGAAGAGTGTGCCCCCCAGTGCAAGCAGCCGCCCCCCCTCTAGGTGACAAGAGTGCCCTTCCCAAAAAATGACATAGTACCCCTCCCCCCTCCCACCAGATTGGCAAGGAGTTTTCCCCGCCCGGTGGCAAGGTGCCTCTCTACCTGGTAGGCAAAGAGTTACCCCCCCGGGGACAATGAGTTGCCCCCCGGATGGTAAAGAGGTGCACCCCACGTGGGTGAGCGTTAGTTCCTCCCCTGGGGGGGGGGTGGGGGTGGCGCGGTATAGCTGGGTGAGCGGGGGGGCGCTGGAAAGAGAGTGCCCCCATCGAAACCCAAGTGAGCAAGAGTACCCCGCCCACCCCCAGAGTGGCAAGAGTGCCGCACCCAGTGTGTAGCAAGGAGTCCCGCACCCCCGCTCCGAGGATTAAGCCAGATAGCAAGAGCACCCCTCACGACGACTGGCAAAGAGATGCCTCGCTCTGGATGACAAAGAGCTTCCCCCGGTGGCAAGGTGTCTCCTCACCGAGGGGGTGGCAATTGAGTGTCTCCCACAGGGTGAGGTAGATGGTTCTCCTCTCACCATGGGAGTGGGAACAGAGTTCTCCCCTGGGTGGAAAGAAGTGCTCCCCCGGGTCGGCAAGAAGTGTCCCCTCTGGGGTGGCAAGAGTGCCCCCCTCCAGGTGGCAGTGTCCCCTCGTGGTGGCGCAAAAGATGCCCCCCCCCCTACGGTGCAAGAGTTGTCCCACCCAGTGGCAAGAGCTGCCGCCCCCCCAACGTTGGCAGATGTGCCACCCCCCACCGCACCTTACCCAAGGGTTAGAGTGCCCTCCCCCGGTGCAAAGCAGTCCCCCTCAGGCGGGCAAGGAGTTGCCCCTCCCCCACTTGTAAGAGTGCCCTCCCTCCCAGGATGGCAAAAAGTGTCCCAATCAGCGGCCACTAGGTGCCCCTCAAATGGCCAGGGGGTCCCCATGCTCCGGTGCCCAGAGTGCCCCTCAGTGCGGTCCGAGTGCCCCCCCCCCCAGGTGGCAAGAGTGCCCCCTCTTATGTGGCAAGCGAGTGTCCCCCCCCAGGGTGCAATAAAGTCCATCAGGCGGCCAATGGTGCCCCTCAAACGGCCAGGGGGCCCTCATTCCTCGTTCCAGATGCCCCTCAGTCGGCCGAGTACGCCCCCCTATTTCCCCCCCCTATCAAAACGGTCAGATGTGCCCCCTCAGCGGACAGAGTGCCCCCTGCAGGCGGCCAGACGTCCCCTTATGGGCGGCAGAGGGCCCCCTCAAGCGGCCGGGTGCTCCCTGTCAGGCGGCCAGAGCGCCCCCTCAAGTGTCAAGGCTTAGGAGGGCATGGTCCCCTGCCCTTCCCCCCTCTTCTGGATACACCACTGCCCGCGCGCGACTTGGACACCCACCTCGCATCCATCTGTCAACAACGGCGATAGCAGATTCGAGACTACCCCAAGGATGGCGGCCGTTGTTACGTACTCTCGGGACCCAGCTGTCCTATCTAGTCCTATATATCTATGACCGCACCCCTGGACGAAGGCCGGCAGCTCAGCCCCCCCCCCGAAGTGACGTACCTCCGGTATGGCGACAGATTGCCTCTGATCGCTTGTCCTCACAGGGCGTGTTGGACGGCAGCTGGTTCGTGTCAAAGTGGCCGACCACCTTCGACTGACTGACCCCGTGCGTGTGCTCGTTAGTCTTCAGAATACTGGTCACCTGGGGAGAAGAGGGGGGGGGGGAGAAGAGCGAGGGTCACATGAGGGGCACCTGGCGGCAATGCGGAGGGACGACCAGCATGAGATCATGTTGACTCCAACAGACTTGGGAAAGATATCGCCTATCCCGGCGCGAAAACGTGCTGCGACCTCGGCGCAAATCCACGGACACAAAACAATCACGGTAAGCTAATCCCGGCAGGACGGCTATTGCCAGTTGAGTTTATGGCCCCTGCGCCCCCCCTCACTGACCTGCTGCGGTGTGAGCTTCACGACGTGTCGGGCGGCGGAGAGCCGCAGCCAGCGGCGCACCACGTACGTGCACAGCATGGCGAGGCTCAGTCAGATGTCAGCACGACGCATCGGCGACGTTCGCTCCACGCCCCGTGCTCCAGCCGTCACCAGTCCAGCGGTCCTGTAACCACAGAACACGAACAGCAGTCAGTCCAGTGGTCCTGTAACCACAGCACACGACCAGCAGTCAGTCCAGCGGTCCTGTAACCACACCACACGACCAGCATGTCGTCCAGTGGTCCTTGTAACCCACACCCACACGATCCCAGCAGTTCAGTCCAGCTCGGTCCTGTTAACCACACCACACGAAAACAGCGTCAGTTCCAGTGGTCCTGTAACCACAATGCACACGACCTAGCAGTCAGTCCCAGCGGTCCCGAACTCATCGACACACGACCAAGCAGTCAGTCCAGCGGTCCTGTAACCACAAGCTACACGACCAGGCATTCAGTCCTAGTTGGTCCTGTAACCATAGCACACGACCAGCAGTCAGTCCAGCGGTCCCGTAACCACAGCACACGACCAGCAGTCAGTCCAGCGGTCCTTGACCCCAGTCCACACGACGGCAGTCAGTCCAGTGGTCTTGTAAACCACAGCACACGACCAGCAGTCAGTCTCAGCTGTCCTGTAAACCAACTAGCACACGAACCTACGCAGTCAGTTCACAAGGGTCCTGTAAACACACCACTCATCGCCGAGAGCAGGTAGTCACAGCGTCCTGAGCCACACCACATCGACCAGCAGTCAGGTCCAGTTGGGTCTTGTAAACCACAGCACACGTACCAGCAGTCGTATGTGTCCTGTAACCACAGCAACACGACCAGCAGTCAGTCCAGTGGTCCTGTAACCACAGTCACACGACCCAGCACGTCAGTCCATGTTGGTCCTGTAACCACAGCACACCGACCAGCAGTCAGTCCAGTGTTTCCTGTACCACACCACCACACCAGGGCAGTCAGTCCATGTGGTCCTGTACCCACCACACGACCGTCATCAGTCCAGTGGTCCTGTAACCACAGCCACACGACCTAGCAGTCAGTCCAGTGGTCCTGTTTACCACAGCACTACGACCAGCAGTCAGTCCAGTTGTGCCTGTAAAATCCACTAGGCACACGACGCACGCGTCAGTCCAGTGGATCATGTAACCACAGGCAGCACGACCTAGCAGTTCACCCAGTTATCTCTCTGTTCAATTGTCGACGAAGCCGCATGAAACACTGTTGATAACCGCGCTTTAATTATTACGAGTATTTTCCAAGCCCAGCCCACAGCGATTGTTCTCAGACAGTGGCATGTGAATGTCAAGGGTACGCATGGAAATATGCCTCTTCAAACCTGTTGTCTGTAAAACTCTGGCCAGGTATGAACGATGATTGGTGATACTTTCTGGTTGGGAACTACAGCGTTATTAGGCCTTGTCTTTTACCATGCCATTCGGTCTAGCGTGTAATGCGTGGCAAATAACAGCTTGTCAACAACTCGTGTTTCAATACTGCCTGCTTGACACTTCCGTAGCGAGAGAAAGGAAGCTATGAAGCCCAGCTCTACATGAGCAAATATAACTATTTATATACCTGCTGCGGTCGACCGAACAGCACTCTCAGCGTGGTTGGCATTGAAGTAGGCAGTTCTACCGCAGTTGATAGTTGATAACAAGTGGGTGTTTCAAAATGTATTAACAATATATATATATCTTAGAACACACAAGAAATTCCGATTGTATTATAATGTGCATGCATACATAATACATGTGTTTGTGTATGGATCCCAGGTTCGGATCCATGATCTAAGAAAATGATTTATGATTTAACAAAATTCAAGGACGGACCTACGATTCAAGTAGATCTGACATAAAAATGTAAAAGTGAATCTTGGATACCAGAGGATTCTATGATGAAAAATGAAGTGAATATATGATCCTAAGGGATGTTGTATACGATAGAATCTCATGTAAATATTACGCCAAAATGATGACATTTCTTCACAAAATATCCGAAAGGATATTTTAATAACCTTACCATATTTTAATAAAATAAACAGTATTGATAATTGATTTAATTATAGGCTAAAAAGATGGATCTTGGATGACGGATATGGAATGACGGTGGAGCCCCAAACAAAAGGTGCCTGAGATCTCGGATCCCAGTGAACCTCTTGCCCAATTAAGTCGAATCCAAGATCGAATCCAAGATTCCAGTGGATACATAACAAAATACGTAGGTGGATATGTGATCCCAGTGGATCCTGGATCCATAGATCCATATTATAGGGATCAGTATGGTCCGAGATCTGCCAGAGTTTAGACGCCCCCTCTAACACGGCTCCTATGGGAAGCACACACAAACCGAAAATACCGTTCGAAAGTTCGTCAAAATCATTTGAAAAATGGCACATTTCAATATTGAGGTCACCAGAGGTCATTCATAGGTCAGATTTTCTAGTTTTAAAACTTCGATTAGAAACAAAACGTTTCAGAAACTACGATAGCTTCAGGAACAAACGCAAAAAGTATTCAGAATCTCTTTAAAAATGCAATCCCATTGGCAACCTTAAATCTAAGCTCAGGTCAATTCGACTCCCGATGTCATAGATCACAAATACTTTTTTTTTGCAAAACTGTTTTTCGCAAATAGCTCTTTACCTGATAAAGACAAGGCAACAATTTTGACACCATCGTGATTACCTCGTCAAGGCGTTTCGAATCATTTTAGCATTTTAGAGTTGGTGACCAGGTTAGTTCAACTTCGAAATTTGACCTCAGGCCAAGGTCAAGTGGTGACCCAATTAGGTAATGTTGCATGATGGGAGACGTATCTCGACGAGACAAACACATAAGTGCCGGTTTCACTTCTCTATCCACATTATGTCGATAATTATTGACAACAAAAGTGTTGGTGACCTCGGATGACCTCAGCTGACTCTAAATGTTTCAATGAAAAAATGCACCTGGGTCATCAATAATGGCCTATGATAACATGATCCAGAAGGAATTGGACATTGGGACAACAATCTTGCGTATCATCGGAATAGGAAGCATTTGAATATTTCCCCATTTACTTATAATGGGGAGGTCACGAAATTGACCAGACCTTAGGCCACCCGATATAAAAACGAGATATACAAATTGGTAGTATCTATGACCATATACAATCCTTTAAAGGGAGTGTGCCCACTCACATTGCTTATTTGGGTTTATTGACACTGATCTATAGAATATAATTGCCTGAATTGATCCATGACTTCATTTCTCCAGATTCACCCTGGTTGCTATTTTCCTAAGACTTCAGGAACGAGATGGAATCGCACAATTATCGGGTAGATTCCAGAGGCCTTCTGCTGATAGAAGCATTGCTAATATTGCATAAACTGCTAGCATATCGTTAGCGCCGGCCAATAGAGATTGTCGACAAAACAGCTCGTGCGCGCTGACAGCAGCATCCGACCAATACCGTCTGTCCTACTCACAACGCTTGATGTAAATTTTTTGTCGACGAAGATTCAACATTAGTAGCTAACGAAACTTGCACATAAAAAGTTCACATCGCCAAAAAGCTGTGCAAAAACAGGAGCAAACTTGTATCTCTATCTGCTTGCATGAGTGACCGGTAATGAATTGTTTATCAGCGCGCCACTTAGCAAACATCACATTGCCTCTGATTATCGTGGCAGTCGTTTTATCAATATCAACTACAAAACAAAAAGAAAAGTAATTAGTGCGTTGAAGTAAAGGGGGGTGTGAAATTTGTCCACAATTAAAACAATAGTGTTCATACCGTAGATACAACATATTTGTGCATCAAAACATGGACACACCCATTTTAAGTTTGAAACGACGACGGTTACTTTTTGGCGGTGGGGTTCAGTTGAACCTAATTTGATGACTGACGCCTGACATGACCGAGGTCAATACATGGTACATGTTGGGTATTTGATCCAAACAATGTGCCAGAACGGCGCGCTATTCGCCGCCATTTTTCTGCTAATCTCCACCTGGGGTGGGGTCTAAACTGCCCCCCCCTTATCCCGGCACACGGTAATACTAAAACAGCCTGCTAATAATTATAGTGAAGCTTCAATGTACTGTGCCAGCATAAACAAGAGCAGTGGAGCGTTAGGGAGATGCACTGTATTGATCAATGATCACTGACTGCAACTGCTTGTTCACCGAGCGGCACCGGCAGCCGGCACCGGCACGGGACCGGCAAACCGAACCGCAGGCTGTCGAACGTGAATTCGCTTCGCTGGACCACAAAGCAAGTCGGCAAGTTAACAAAGCGTTTACAACGCCAACATAGCCTTTCGTTTTCTTGGGATTCTAGTTAAAGATCAGCGAAGTGACGAAGGAAGTGTAATTTTTACAAGAAGTGATTTAAAAGCATTTGTAGATTCATAGCTGAAAATGTAATTTCCATCATAAGAGTATCCTCAGCTATGACAAAAGTTGGGGCGAATACCCACTAACTGAATACAAAGCTCCATACGTCCCCAGGTTAACCGATAGTCACAAAGGCCACCAGCAGTAGAGTAGATCATCATATCATTAAACTCGGCAGAGAAGTTCTTAATTTGGCAGAGTTGAGCAGTCGTCGATGGTTGACCAGACAATATATGTCATAGTTCCTTTAATACGGATCTGGCCGATTTCCCCACCGTGATGTATATTTACAGTCCACGAATTCACGTCGATTCCAGACAAACTACAAAGTTCAAACAAGCAAGCCTTTCACAGTTCACTCGCCATGTCAATAGCACCCGATAGCAGGAATGTGCTACAAGTCAAAAAGCAATATAGCAATAATCTTCATGAACAATACAGAGAAAACCACAACCCAGCTGGACACAAAGAAGCCAAACTTGAATCTCAATAGGCCACCATGTCCTTTCAAGTTCAACAAGTTCTGCAGACGATTACCTGAACTCTCTGTCGGCTGAAACATGAAACATGAAACAGAATTTCCATCATAAGAGTATTCTCAGCTATGACAAAATTGGGGCGAATACCTCTAACTGAATACAAAGCTCCATACGTCCCCAGGTTTCATTCTACATTTGCCGTCTTACATTATAGAACTTACAGTTCTAGTTTACAAAAGAAATGTAGAAGTAGAAACCCCCAGTCACTAAGTGAACTCACGGCAATAACGCAAGCAGTGGAGGCTTACATCAAAAGGTACTTGGGACTGACAATTTTCCCGCGCTTCCCGTGCAAGCAAATATCCGTTATTTCGCACAACATTAGCTCGAATTCGCGGGTTGCCAACTCTGGATAATGTTGTTATCGCAGGACGGACCAAAACCTCCATCTCTCAGCAGATAGCCGCGGACAGAACTGACAGAACTCCATCACTCAGCAGAGCGCTCCGATGGCGACGACGGCGGCCAGCAGCAGCCCGGCGGCCGCCACCCGGGCCGCCGGCGCCGCGTTACACGCGTCCTCGTAACAGTGGCACACGTGAGTGGCCGTCACCGCCTCGGCCGTCACGAAACACGCGCGCGAGTCGTTGTCGTGGCCGCAGGAGCGGATGACGCGCGCGTCGCCGGGCACCAACTGCCACGTCTTGCGGCAGACGGTGCGCAGATCGGGCACCGACGGACACTCCTGCAGCAGACCGGCTGCCTCGGCCCCCTCCGCGCTGAACGGGTCGTCACACACCGGCTCCGTGGCCGTGCTGCACACGAAGCAGGAGAGCGCCGCCTCCGAGCTGTTGCCGGCCGGTACGGTGACGTTCCCCGGCAGCTCGGTGGTGACGTTCCCCGGCAGCTCGGTGGTGACGTTCCCCGGCAGCTCGGTGGTGACGTTCCCCGGCAGCTCGGTGGTGTTCATCGTCGGCTCGGTGGCGTTCTCGTCACGGTACGCCCACTCGTCGTGCTCCGGCTCTGTGCCGTTCTCGGCGACGTGGTCGTGCTCGGCGAGCTCGTTCTCCGCGCCGCCGTGCAGCTCGTTAGCGGCGGCGGCGGCGGTCGGCGGCTCGGCAGCAGGCTCCACAGGAACATCGGTCGGCGTCCTGCCCCGCGGGCCAGCAAGCGGCAGCAGCAGCTAGAACGACAGTGGACAGTACACGCATGAGGCAGATCGCAGCCACGGACCACTCACGGATACTGAGGCCGCGCGCAGCGCCAGTCGCCTGCCCCCGCCAGGCAATCACGCAAGTGTCCTCTGCGCGGGCCACAACTGTGCCTCCGCTGCGCTACAAAGCAACACTTGGTGGCGCTCATTAAGTCCACCGACAGCCGGTGCGGGGCTGATCTGAGTCACACAAGGGCTCGAAAGCGCACTGCAAAATAGCGTACCTAATGCACTAATGTACCGACACGGGAGGCCAGCTAGCTCACTTAGCTCAGTCTCCGCCGCCTAGCAGATATAGTTGGTTATACTACACCTTTTTGCACTCGCATTTGACCATTCTGCATAACTCTTTGAACGGCAATTTCAACAATCATCATTCTACAAAACAGATCGGCTGCTGGCGCCCGAATTTGACAGTTGAGAAAAACTATTTGAACGCTAGTCACTAGATTACTAATTCTGCAAAACTGCTTGATAATTCAACACGATTTCGATTATGGTCTGAAATTTCGTCACTTCGCTATTATACGAGCATAGTTTTTGTGTGTTGACGGAAATAGATGAGCGATCAAAATATCTGCTCGTCGGTCTGCATAACTTTCACTGCATTTCATTTTACCAATGACGATCTGTTTTGGAGATTATTGAAAGTTTTGCTCAATGACGAGCTGTTATGAAATGCCGACTAATATTTATGGCAAATAGTGAATGTTTATGGTGAAACGGCAAGAAGTGGTGCCTCTCTATATGCAGAGTGTTTAAAACAGTTTTGCCCATTGGTCAAATGCGATTGCAAAAAGGTGTATTACCGACGCAAAATACTAGCCTGCCCCATGTCCGCGGCCTAGCAAACAGTTATTTGTTATTATATACAGTGTCCCAAAATTTGTTGATTTGGTTGGGAAATGACACCGAACTGTGAACAATTTTCCACTCTCTCATTTTTAGGATTGGATTTTCCACTCCCAAATTATGAATTGTGATATTCATTGACATAAATAAATATTGACTAAAATTACATTATTTCAATAAAAACTAGATACTCCTTTTTCATATTAAAAACAGTTATCACTAACGCACAATTTTGGCATTTTCTACATCATTTTCCACTCTCATGGTCTTTTTGGTCTCAAGTTTTCAATGACATTAAGCCAAAATTGAGTCCTTGAGGAACACTGCCTTATAATTAAGAACTGGGCATGGTAAACAATCAGTGTTTCAATCTGGAACACCCGCATCAAAACACAAGTTTGTGCTCCTTCTTAGCAACTGGTATGTGCAAATATAAGCTCATTAGACTAACAAGCTCGGTTTTAAGCCTTTAAATTTATGTGTAAACAACAACAAAAACAATGACTCCAGGAATGTGGTGATAATAATTTCACAAATACCATGATATTATACATGAATGTCTCAAGGAACACCATTATGGACACAAACAATGACAAAACAGAGCTACGACAAAATTATATGTCAATTATGTCCACTAGGCATATATTTATATCTTATGACTAAAGAGCAGGGAAGCATGACTTGAACATATTACCTAGATCCTTTCTGGTACAAATAATATTTTAGGTTAGATCGACTCTTCTGCAATTTATGCAACCACTAGGTAAAATAATTTAATAATTAGTATTTCTTCCAAATGTGCCTATTTGGTTCACATCATTTGAGATGAAAGGCATTTAACAACATACCATTCCATAGGGCAACAAAGCTGATGCCTATATGCTCCATGTGTGCACAATGCAAATGGGCAAAAATGATGAAGGCATGCTTAAGAAATATGCACCATATTACAATTTTGTTATGTCGAAAGGTGTAAGTTAGAGTTATTCTTATTGAGGGGTAAATATACTTGTTTACAAATAATTTTGAATTGATAAATAATATTGATAATACTTCAAGGAAATCAGTTGATATTATAATGGGGTTTAAAACTGAGACATGTATTAACCCGTGCACCGACAAGGGGTCTGAGCCAACTTAGAACCGAAAAGGGGGTGGATACCCCCCCCCCGAGATCTAGAAAACTACGCAACGTAGCGAGAAGCAGAAAACGGCGTAAGGTAGGCCGTGACGAGTACTAGAGAAAATAGTTAGGTTATTTTTTATCGGGTCAACATTGAGGTCACCAGAGGTCAAAACAGGTCAAACTTTATGATATTTCGAGTAAATTAAGCATTGCTTCACATAATCCGGGCTAGCTCAATAATTAAGATAGCTAGGAGCATTCGGAGAACAAAAAACACTGATATGTCCCTGAAACGCTCTTTCTGTGGTGTTTCCTCAGATTTGAGATAGGGTCAATAGTTAAGGCTCCAGAGGTCAGCAAAGGTCAAAATGTTTAATTTCATGTGAAAAGTGTTTTGCTCATAACTTTTTATTTATAAACGCTAGAGCAACGATTTTGCCATCATCGTGTTTCTCTCATCACGATGCATCGAATCATATATCATATGACCTAGCTAGGGCAAAAAAAAATGACCTGACTTGAGGTCATGTCGAGATCAAGTCAAATTTTACATCACCGATGGAGGTCAACAAGAGAAACAGAATGGTGAAAACCCACAACACCATCTTAACTCACTAGAAGATGAGTCTATGCCAACAAAACACATTGGATCTTGACTAAAGAGGTCACGGAAGAAACATGTACCACAATGCTTCTTAATGCTTAAAGGGCAATATAGCACCCTTGGCGAAAAGTACTGTTAGAACAGATAGAGACGCCTTAAACGGCGAAGGAACGAGCGATACAGCATTAATACAGTCATTTTATAACCCGTCCAACGGAGGTTCGTTCTTGTTGCAGCTTGCATTTGAATTATTTTCTCGACTTATAGAAGTTGTTATTTGCCCGTCGCAAATAGATCCGAACTAAAATCAACTACATTTTGACTAAATAGGGTTTTTAAGCGTATATTTTAAATTTGCAATTATAAGACTTCTGTTTGCAGGCGCAAAAATTCATTTTGGGTCGGAATATTAAATGGATTTGATTGCGTTCAGCTGCATATTTTATATCGTCTAGCACCTGTGGATTTGGAAGCTTACGGCGGTGTAATGAAGGAAATGTTTATAGAATCGTCAATTAGCAACATTATACAGGCAGAATTTATAACAGCAAAACTGCATCTAAATACAATTTTTGCATTGCTTTATAGAGACGTTACTTTGGTCTACAAGATTAGTGTTTTTTTCAATACAGCTATCAAACGTCCCTAGGTTGCTGAGCATGATTTTATAGGTGAAGAGTCAATAAAACCTATGAATTTGCGTTGTATAGCAGTAAACTTTTGCAAGATTACCACGCGCCGCTGATCGACACATAGTGCACTACGCCGGGCGGATCGTTTCTCTACGCATCTCGTGTTTGACCGTGTCTTTTGCGCACATTTTGGTTGCGAGATAGAGGTCCGGTATTGCAACGTGTTTTGCAGTAATTTTCGTTGGACGGAAACCGGGGTGCACGATTGCGCACGTGCAGTGTGACCAGAGTTTGACTGTGCAAACATTGCCAGAGTGTGGTCTCCAGCCCACACCAAATTTTAGCTTTATAGGATCAGCCCGTTTTCACATACAGCGAGGATAATACTTGCTGACACCCTGACACGCCGGCAGTGATCACGCGCCGTGCTGACCAATCACATGAGAAAAAACATAGCAATATTCATATGTCATTGGATGGGGCTATCATATGCGCAGACCGACTTGTCAATCGAGCGGGCGTTAAAAAATATAAAGCTTCTGGACACAGACGTCGGGCGGGCCGGCCCCGGCCGGAGTCGGCCAGCTTATATGTTGAGAAAATTCCGATAGTCAATGGGCTGCGCATCCGCGCTTTCGCAGCTCGCTCGTAATAATGGGAGCGAATGCACTTGATTACGGTCTGGATTCATTTTTGCAAACAAAAGTCAGAATTTGGTTGAAGATTTTGAAAATAGTAAATTGTCTTACATGTGACGTCACAACAATCTTGCCGTCACCAAAGCCTGAGTTGTGACGTTACACATGAGGCTGACAGCTGCTGTGGCGGCACCGCCACGATGGGTGCACCAGGCTACCAGTCAAAACGCGACTGGCTGGCTTCGACCGGCGCTCCGCTCGCGCCGGGTAGGGACGTCGGGGCGCACGCATACGTGAACCAGTGAGTAACTACTGATGACGTATGCGATAGTCCCGGGATTTGTTGACGTTGACTATGAACCACATAAATGACCAAACGGTTTTGCGTTCAAACTCAGCAACTAGGTCGTTTTGGAAGGAAAAATTTCAGATTTAGAGGTTTCTCAGACCTCAGCTCAGTACACCAGACAATCTGTCTATCTCAGTTAAAAACTAATGTTAAAGGTGATATATTCCCTTTAACTCCATAATAGTGACAAGGATAAAAACTAACCATATTTAGCCAGGTTTTGTTCGATTGGAGCACATTACAATTTTATCCCATAGACTTAATGGGAGGTCACGAAATTGACACGACCTCAGATCACCGATATAACAAATCCGAGATATACAAACTGTAGAAATCCATGGCCTTATTATTTTTTAGTTTCAAAACTGTGAGTTTCAAACTGTTTGGTTCACCACTGTGGCTTTGGCAAGATGTCAAACTTTCAAAAACGTGAACCTTGAGGTCAGGTCATTTAATGTGCGCCTGACAACGGCAGTGGCAGCGGTCGCACTGAAGGTCAGGTGACTCAGTGAGGGGGCGGACCGTGTCCCAGCGATGTCGAGCACGTCACAACTTTTGTCTAATCGGAATTGTACGTCGGGTGGTGGGGGTCAGGGCCTGCCACAGCAATGTCTGCTTAGCGTGGGTCTGACCTTGGGAATTAATCCATCCATACAAAACATTCAGACTAAATTTATTTAAAAAATGTAAGTATGCCAGTATAAAGTATGGTAAAAATGTAAGTATGATCACAGGGCTGCCGTTACTGGGTGCAAGAGTGCCATCGCTGGCAGGGGGAGTGCCATCATTGGTCAGATAGGCACCATCATGGGTGTAACTTTAATGCCACTAGGCATGACTGGGGGGGGGGGTTGTATTATTGGGGTTGTAGCTACAACCCCAATAATTTGTGAATTTAACATTACACATATGATGAGATGTGGTACAAATGGGCTCTTAACAACTAAGTGCAATCCTAATGATTTTCACAAAGTTACGCCTCTGGGCACTGTCACTAGCAGAAGGGGGCGCTGTCACTGGCCAGAGGGACGTCATTAGCTAAGGGGCACCTTTTACTGGGCGAAGGGGCACCGTACTGTCAGAGGGGCGCCGTCATTAAACGGGCGGCCGCCACTGACCAGGGGGCGGCCATCAAAACAGTCTGCCCATAGGGCGGCATATGGCTAGGGGGCGACACACGGCCATGATATCAGGGCGGCATCTGACCATGCAACAAACATCAGATATTTAACCCTGTAAGCAGGCCTATATCAGCGTCTTCTGCATGGAAATTGGTCTGCTTACAAGACCCTTTCCACGCCTTTGGCGCAGCAGACTCAGGGGGCGGGAAGCCGCCCCCTGCACAGCGGATACAGAGGGGGCGGCTGCCCCCACCGCTCCTCCCTGTATCCGCCCCTGATGCAAGCATTATCACAGAGTATTATGTCACAAAGTAATTGGTCAATAAAGGAGATGTGGTAGTTGACCTTCTATTTACTATTTGCAGTTGCAATAAATTTGTGCATCAATATATTGCCAAGCACTCAGAAGGAAATGTATGCTCTTACATATAATCATATTTTAAAGAAAATGCTCTTAAACAGGAAACCAGTAGACACAAAAGTTATCGTGCAAAACTGCAGTTTTCTAGGTTTTCTAGAATCTGCCCCGTCTGTTCACAACGCCCATTGATACCTCGCAACCGGGCTACAATGAGAGCTACGTACCTGTGCCAGCGAACGTTTTAGAAGCAACACTTTAATTGATAAAAAATCGAAAATTGAGACACCGATATAGTGAAATTGAGAAAAGTTAAGCTAGAAACAGCATTAATTTAAAGTCGCTCCCTTCACATATCACGATTCACGGTCAATGGAAACGCGCAAATCTTCGCATTTATTGAATGCTTCTTATGCGTCAGATTTGGCACAGAAAGAAGAAACCATATTCCTGCCATATTTGAAGGGCAGCCTTCAGAAGAGGAGGGTATTTCCCTGGGTGCGGCTAACTGGTGGGTATAACAATGAGCGCATGCGCAGTAATGTGTCTGCACCGGGGCACCTCCGCGCGGAGAAACCAAATACCATCAGA